>VCJN01003216.1:0-207927 GCA_006384855.1 Tetraselmis striata | reverse complement strand
GGAAAGTCTGGCTTGTGTGTGCGGGGGGAGGGGGGGGGTGCTATGGGGGGCTGAAATATGGTTGGCATGCGTTAGATAGTATGGTTATCTAGCCTTGGTCGCAGGATAGGTGATCCAGCTTGTCGGTTCTATCACAGCGAATTTCGATAATGTTCACATACAATTTGTCTACAAGTTTCACTGGGTGCGATATAGCGCTGTGTTTGGCAGCCGCAGACGGCTGACGCTACAGGACCAACCTGTCCCCAACATGGCCAATCACTCCGACCACCGACAGCCATGCTGCGTGTGCAGGTCCACTTCATCGTCGCGTCATGCGAGAACATGGTTGACGCCAAGGGCCTCCGCCCCGGCGACATCCTGACCGCATCCAACGGAAAGACGGTGGAGGTGCGCCGTCTACTGTGGCCAGACCGCCCTCAGCGGCATATCGACACCAGTGAGCAATGCGACCGACGGCTGGGCGTGTGCTGTGCCTCTGTGAGCAGGTGAATAACACGGACGCCGAGGGGCGCCTCACCCTGGCGACGCTCTGCTGTTTGCCCAGAACAACTGCGAAGTCGAGGTACCCCTCCCGCTCCAAACCACTCCTCACACCATACCGCTGCTCCACTCCGTGCATCGCGCTGAGCCAAAGCTGACACGCCGTGCGCTGCGGCCGCCCCTTCCACCGGCAGGCCCGTTGTGGACATTGCCACACTGACTGGCGCGTGCATGGTGGCACTGGGCCCCGGCATTGCGGGCGTCATGACGCCGAGCGAGGCCATGGCGGACATCATTTCCGGCGCCAGCAAGACGCCGGTGCGCTGCCCGACAGGTCCCAACATGCTGCCTGCGCCCTGGAGCCACTGTATTGAGCGCTGGCGCATGGTTGCTGCCACAGGGGAGAAGGTGTGGCGTCTGCCCCTGGAGGCGACTACATGGATCAGCTGAAGAGCTCCGTCGCGGACATGGTGAACACGGGCGGCCGCCTGGGAGGTGAGCAGCCAGCGAGATGCTCTCCCCCCCCCCCCCCCCCCCACTTCCCGCCCCTCTCTGTCTGCCACCCGTCTGTCTTTTCAGCCAGCGGGCCGTTTCCCGCTGGTCTCTCACCGGCGTCCCTGTGCCCTACCGCACCGCCCAACCGATGCGCAGGCACTATCACGGCGGGCTTGTTCCTAAAGGAGTTCATTCAAGGAGGTATACCTCTATCCCCGCCCGTCATCACTGCGACTGCTGTCATTCATTCGCGAGATAGATCAGGGGATGGGGCGGAGGGGGGCAGCGAGTGTGAATGTGCGGTACTCACTGCGGCCGCGCGTGTGCGTGGGCTGCGCGCGCAGGGTGTCTCCTGGGCGCACATCGACATGGCCGGACCCGTGTGGGATGAACAAGCAGGGTGGCGCGACTGGGTGAGCACTCGACCCGCTTGACGCCCGCAGCATGACACCCTCTGCGGCCCCGCGCAACACTGTTCCAGCACCCCACCCGCCGGAACTCACATGATTCCGGTTGGACCTGAACTAAGATTTTGTTTCAATGGAATTGCTGTTTACCGCGCGACACGGGCGCCACGCTGGGTGTGGTGTGGCGCACCGGCGATCGCCGGCTGACTCGCATGTGTTCCGGTTTCGCAGGTACGGCGCGGCCACCCTGACAGAATGGATCCGCGCGGAGGCGGAGAAAGCTGCGTGAGTTGACGGGGACTGAGGCTGCGTTTGCGGCGGCGGGCGAAGATGGCTGCCGTGGTGAGACATGGGAAGCGGATGGTGCCGATATGTAACGTGGACTTGTGCTTCGGCGCCAATGAAAGCGATGCCCCAGCGTCAGGACGCAGTCCGCATGAGTGAGGCGTCCTGTCTTCTGCATGCAGAAGCGACACGGCGCCCCCGCTCCCTTGGGAGTGTCACGTATAATGCTACATATCACTGGGGGTTTCCTCGTTCCTTATCGGCTCCATCCACATTGAAGCTGCCGCAGACATGATGCCGAACACATGTAGTCCATACGGTTAACATGCTCTAGAAACCACCGAATTGGTACATGCCAACGTCAATTTTGTTTGCGATCTCTATCGAGCGTAGCCTATCTGCGTACGACCGTATTTGCGACTACGTATAACATCAAAACGCTTCTCGGATGAGTACAAGTATTGGTCGCTATGAAGTCATGATTCACTAATTACAAGGTATTCCAATTATTATGCCCCCTGAGTACTTTAATGCGCGAGCATCCTCCCGCGTTAGTGCAAGTTGATCAGCGGTTTAAATTCCTGGTTACAAATAACCATATATTAAGTGGCGGTATTATTCACATTGTTACTGTTTTTTTGATGATGTCCTCGTATCAAGTGAAGAGTATTGACGATGACCGCACGTCGCCAGGATCCAAGACGGCGGGGCAGAATGATGGGCAGACGGGTTGAGTTGCATGTCAGTCTACATTTGAATCGCTGTGATATAGGGTTACCAGTACCGCAGTCACGCGGTTTGTGAGTGGCTTGTGTTGATATCCGCCTACTGTAGTGTTACTGCTTTTTTGGGGGGTGGATTTCCTGTAGGGCCTCCGTATAATTCACGCCAGTCATCCGCTTGGTCGCTTAGAGTTCGTACTGGCCAATAATGGTTTCCACTTGTGCCAAATTGACATTGAAATTGAATTACGTGCTCACTTGCTGATCTCCCCTGCCCAAGCCGAGTTGCTTTCAGGACCTGCTTTATCCAACCGCTGTGGGGACCCTAGGGATTACGGATGCAGCTCCCGGCCTTCCTCCTTCGTGCGCACGCCCCTCTTCCTTCCATGCCGCATAGTATGTGCCGCCCTGCCGTAGCGGGGGTGTTGGGTATGGTGGTTGGCGGAAGCGTGGCTTGTTGATGTTGGCGGGTCGTGGTGGGGTTGCTGGAGGTAGGGGGTTTAAGGGGTCATGGTGGGTTTAAGGGACCGTCGGGAGATATGCGGAGGAGTGTATGTAGCCATCCCATGAAATGTCGCTTAAGCTTTCTACAAAGGCTGATCGCCCCCCCTCGGCGCCCCGGGGGGCAGAGAGGGCTCGTGTGGAGGCAAATTGTGCCAGTCCTGTCCTGGGCGGGGGCGAATGAAAAATACTGCAATAAATCAGCAGCAGCGTCGTCCGCGGTGGCGCGCGATGAACGCCGATTCTCCCGACACTTTTTTTTTCCCGCCCCCGACACTACTCATCCTCCGCAGCGGTGTCGCGCGTAATGCTCGCGCAACCCGCGGCAGCAGCAGCACCAGCAGGCATGCGAGATGAACCGAATCCCGATGGCAGCCGTCATCGCTTCCTTTGAGCAGCACCAGCAGCGCGAGAGGCGGGTGGCGAAGCTGTGCCCTTCAGTCTTACTGCGTGGCTTGCTATCTGTATCTGTACAGCTTGCGAGGCTGCAGGCTGGGTCACTACTCCTGCCGACCGCACTTGCGAGGTGGTGTTGCTGATCTGCAAGCAGCCCCTGGAGCTTGCGGCGTCCAGTCACGCTATTCTGGCAGCGCGCCCCGCGACCGCCCACTACTCGACGCCCACTACCCGGGTACTCGCCGCCCACACCCCGATAGCAGCGGGAGCCTGAGTGCGGCCGCGGGAGGGGCTGGCAGGGCGGGGCGGGCCGTGGGCGGCGGCTTGGTGCCACAGCAACCAGCGCACACTGCGGCTGCGCGTCGGACCATCCGGTCCGCAGCTCGCCAGCGCCGGCGCGCTGCGCATACCGCTCAGGTACGGGGGCAGGGCTGGGAGGCCTCTACCTGGCACGCTCCACTTGCCGCGTTCCCCCTTCCTGTCTGACAGCCATACCTCCGCATGCCCACGTCCCATCTATCACACAGCAAGACCAATGCGTGAGCGCATAGAGCGAGTGAGAGGCGCAGCGCTTGCGCTTGATGGGAGCTGTAGGCCACCAGCATCCCCCTCCCCTCCACCCCCCCCCTTCAGCCCTGGTCATGACAAGATCACACCATAGATTTCGCCAGGGCACCGTTCCCCTGCTCCGTGACTTGGGGACCTGACATGGCAACGCCGGTTACCATTGATACTCAGTTTCATCCCAACCAGGCCATCAGTGGCACACCCCCTGGATGATGCCTAGCAGCAGCATGCCGCACTGGCAGGCGCACCGGGGAGCAGGGGTTGTAGCTGCAGGGGCCTGAGACGCGGTTGTTGCTGGCGCAGGGGCGGATCGGCAGGAGGGGGAGGGGGGTCGGGCACGGCTGAGCGCTGAGTGCCGCCATGGAGATCGACCTGCACCGGCTGGACCTGCTGCAGACGGAGCAGGCCGAGCCGCACACCCTCGCGGTGAGACTCCCACCCACCCGCTCCCTACCGCCCCCACCCACCCACTGTCCCCTCGCCTCGCCTCTCAGCTCTGATGGCGATCCCCCGATGGTCTCCCAGGATCCGCCTCTGCTGCTGCCCCCTCCTCCCCCCCACCCCATCACTGCCTTGTGTCTATAAATGTGTAATGGGCTTCTCTCTCATACGAGGTTTACAGGTGTCTACCGGGTACGTACCCCTTCCATAGCAACAACCCCAAGGCGCCCGCCATGCCCAACGTGCTGCATGCTCCAAGCCCGACTATCACTAACCCGCTACCTTTGCGTGTACCCATATACCGCTGTCAGCATACCCCCCGAACCCCCCCCCCCCCCCCTCCTCAGTTCCTGCAACCCTGCTGAGCGTCTCCCTTGCCCCTTCACCCTTTCCGGGCGCGGCCAGGTGTTTGACTCGGGGAAGAGCTTGCAGCAAAAGGTGGTGCTCGGCGACCGCTCCGGCGTGCTGCAGTGCTTTGGCGTGCGCAAGACGGAGGTCTACAATGTGTTCAAATCGCTGCCGATGCAGCAGATGGTCTCCCCCACCCCCCCCCCCCCCCCCCGCTCCCCCCCGCCCCAAACCCCCCTTTAACCAGCTCCCCCCTTTCCCCCCCCCCCTTCTTCCCCCCCAGCTCCCTCCTCCCCAACCCCGTTGCTTCGCTCCCCCCACATGCTCACCTTGTAGCGCCCTCCGGCAAAGCGCCTGCCGCCATTGCTGCCGCAGCCCTCAATGTGGTCCACCACCCGTCGTGCAGCACTTTCCTCCATGCCATTTAACCCCAGCCCCCCCCCTCCTTACCCTGCTTACTTCCGCCTTTTCCCACGGCCGCAGATCACCAGCGTGACGACTGGCCTGGGGGAGGGGCAAGGCGACAAGGCCTTCATTGCTTCGGACCAGACGGTGAGCGCCGCCTCTGCCCCCCCCCCCCCCCCCCCCCGCCCTCTTCCTCCCCCCCCCCCTTCTTCCTCCCTGCCCGCCTCGCTACACCCGCTGCATGTTCCATCACCCTGCCAAGCACGGCTTAGCGCGCCTGCCCTGCTTTCTGCAGACCGAGATCGGCTTACTCCTGGTCTGAGAATCTTAGCTATTGGCGCTCTTGGCCGGCACTGTGACCCGACTCCCCATTACACCAAATCTCACAGCCCGATTTCAGGCCGTTCCGAAGCGCACTCCTCCCTGAATTTGGCTGAATCTGGGCCTCAGGTTGGGCTGCCAAGGGACATTGGGGATGTGCACATGTTGATCTCGTGTCATCAAATTCAGGCCGAGTTTCTCGTGAAATGGATTTGCATGTAGCGAGTGCGCGATGCAGCACGAGTTCAGTCGAATTCAGTTCACTCAGTTCAGTCGAATTTTAAAATCCTGAATAGGGTGCTGAGCGCAGTGCCCCCACCGCTCACCGCCCGCCGCCCCCCCCCCCCCCCCACCCCCCTGCCCCCACCCTGCTGCGCAGATCCGCGGCACCAACAAGAAGGGCAAGGAGTTTTTTCCGCTTCAACACCAACCTGACGGAGCGCATCCGCAAGGTGGTCGTGTCGGGGCAGGACATGTGGCTCGCGGGCGAGTACAACTTCAACCAGTACCTGGACTGCAAGGACCGCCACTTTTACATGTCGCCGGACCGCATCAACGACATGCAGGTCCGCCACCGGCCGCCTCCCCGGGCGGACAGCCGCAACCAATCAACCGGCGATGAGCGCCACCGCTCCTTGGCGGCCTTTATTCTCATGATTTACAGATACACCTGCTGGACCCTGGCAACCCGCCCACAACCCTAAATATCCACCTAAGCCCCCCTACTACTAAACCATAGGAAACATACACCCTAAACTGCATAGCCTGAAACCCTAAAGTAGCTTTCTTCATCCCTTGGGTATCTCTCCTAAACCCTATCAATAACCTAGAACTCGCAAACTCCTCCCTTCTCGGCAGGGTGTATTTTTAGCGGCCGAGCTTATTGTTATTATTATTATCATCATTAATGAAGCTGACTATTTTGATCTGCTGAGCCCCCCCCCCCCCCCCCCCCCCCCCCCCACCACCCACCCTTCCCCCCCCCCCCCCCCCCCCTTCCACCGCCGCCCTCAGGTGATCTCCGGCGGAATGGTGGCCCTCGGCTGCCAGGACAGGACCGTGCGGGTGATATCCGGCAACGAGGTCTACTACGAGGTGCGCAGCCGCCAGCCTGCCCTGCGGGGCGCACCAGGCTGACAGCAACATGCAGGGGGTAAAGTTAGCGGGGGCGGAAGGGGGGGGGGAGTAGGGGCTTACGGTTACTGAGACGCTGAATTCCGATCGAGACGTTTGGAATTCGATGATGGATAAGAAAGAGGACCATCGTCAAAAGTTGGCACCACCCCCGGGAGAGGGGGGGGGGGGAGCAAAGACCTCCAGAAGGCTGGCGGAGTGGAAATGTTTTTGTTTATCAGGTCGATCACAGTGTGCAACTCGGGCGGGGGCAATCGGGCTGTTACGTGCTAATGATGCGCACACACTGCGCGAGGTATATCCTTACTTGGAGGGGGGGGGGGGGGGGCAGAGAGGCCCGCACACCCGAGCCGGCCCCTGGCCCCTCAAGTCCAAATGCCCGCTGAATTTTGTTCCGCCGGAAGCCGTCCTGGACATGGGCTGAACCTTAATGCGGTCTCCCTTCCGGCTGAATTTCCTGGAATTTAGTCTGAACTCAGCCGGAATTCGGATCACCCTGCACCGCGACGGTGCCCACTGCGCCACACTTGTGCTTGGTGCCGGGCTCTTCAGGCCGGACTGCCAGCTGAATCCAGGCGGATTACCTGAATCCCAGCCCTGAACTCAGCAATAACCCGGCTTCTTGAAGTCCAACTACATTCGGGGCATTGCCTCTGTGCCAAGTTCTGCCTGAACTTGCCGAGAGGTCTCTCTTGTCAGCAACTTCCGCGCCAATCCGGTGGCGATGCGATGGGCTCCACTGGCGCCACACCGCCGGCCGCCGCGCTGAGTGTGGCGTGTCTGCGTTTGCGCTCCCAGGCGGCGGTGGATGGCGCCGTCACGGCGCTGCAGGCCAAGGACGCCCCGGCGGTGGGGCAGGAGCTGGGGCGCGAGGAGCTGCTGTACACCACGGGCAACGGGCAGGTGGGCGCGCCGCAGTGGGGCGGTGTTGCGCCCCCCCCCCCCCCCCCCCCCCCCCGTCCCCTGCGCTCCCCTAGCGCCTGCCACTCCACCCCCTCCTGACGGCGGGTCTTTAGGGTTTTGGGAAAAGTGCAGGCCGTCGAGCAACCAGTGCCACCGCCCCAAAACCTAATGCCCTTTTTAAAAGGGGCCCAAGCTGTCCCACCCATTGACGCGCTGCGTATCCCTCTTCACTCGCTCGAACACCCCCTGTTGTCCAGTGTCTGGCGGTCAGACCTAGTAAACCCTAAATATGAGAAAGCCCTGTTTTGATGTTTTGATCAACTCAGAAACAATCCGACTCTGGCAGGAATAGTAAACCCTAGGACCTTGCCAATCCTACCCCCTCGTCATTTGTAGGGTTTGAGGTTGGTGCCCCGGTCTAAAACCCAAGATCCTCGAGCGGTCACGCTGTCTCACCCATCGACACGCCGTGTGAATTCCTCTTTACTGGCACGGACATCCGCTGCTGGAATTCCAGTCGGGGTGCAGGCCGGAACGGCAAGTGCGCCCCCAAAAGGCAATGGCACCAGTGGAGCGGCGGGTCTTAGGGTTTGTAGCAATGGCAACACCCTGCTGGTCTGCCCTTGCCTGTCGGGTGCCTTGTGTTGCCGATGCGAGTCTCGGAAGGGATTAGCGTATTAGAGATTATTGGGGTATTAGGATTAGAGGTTAGAGCAGTAGAGCATCGGATGTAGGATATATCGCAATGCTGTGTGAGCACTGCCAGGTGACAGCTGAGGGAAGGGAAGCGGGGGGGGGGGGGGGGGGGGGGGTTGGAGGCTCCGGTGCGTGGCGGTGCTTCCAGCCCCCCTCCCCGGCTGACACTTTCCGGTGCCGCCCCGCCATCCCCCTCAGATCGGGCAGATCCTGCTGGACGCGGAGTCCATTCAGCGCGGGTGGACGGTGGGCGCGGAGCGGCAGGCGCAGGGCGTGGCGGCCATGCACTGCCGCACGGACGTCACGGGCGACGGCGTGCCGGACATCGTGGTGGGCCGCAGCAACGGGGACCTCGAGGTCTGGACCATGGACGAGGCGCGCGAGCCCCAGAAGGTGCGCCGGCACAGGCAGAGGCGTGGGTCGCTGTGCGCCGCGCACACCTGCAGTTGAACCCCTGCGGGGGCCGGCGCACGTGTAATAATTCTCAGGATAGGGCTCCAATAGGGCTTGCATGCAATCTATAAGAACGTCCGACACGGTTGCGCGCTATGGTTTCGTCTACATCGAACCTCTGGCAGGAAGGGCAGGGCAGGTCGGTATTCGCAGTGCTCTCATGTTGCTGCGCCGGCACCCCTAGTCCAGGGACAGCCTTACACAGATTCCCTGTCTGAGCATTGTGCGCATGAATAAGCACATGCTCGCAATGCGCACTGGTGCACCTATCTGCACATACCGCGTATTCCAGGGCCAGGCGTGATTAACAGGCGTCCAACCCCTCCCCCCCCCCCCCCCGCGGCCTTGTCATGAAGAGGAAAAAACTATACGGTAGTAGTCAAGTTTTGTCAGAATACAACACCCGCGGACTTATCGGCGTGATATTGCAGCACAATGGCTTGTTATCTTGGGGTGGCTAGCGAAGGTCATTCAATTAATGGTACTGTAGTGACATGTGTACACATGGAAGGAGGGGGACTGTCCAGCTAGAGAGGCGGTCCTGTCGATGCGCCAGGGCAGGGCAAGGCAGGGCACCCTGGGCAAGGGCCAAGCTGGACTAGCGTTTCCCTTATGATTTGATTCGGAGCGCCAACTCCGCCTCCTCGCCCGCACTCCCTCCCGCCCGGCAGGTCATGAGCAAGGCGCTGAACGAGGCGGTGCAGGCGCTGGACACCGGCTTCATCTGCACCGCCGACTCCAAGGATATCCTGCTGCAGACGTACTCGGGGCGGGTGCGCATCCCGGCTCACCCCCCTCCCCCCCCCCCCCCTTCTCCCCTTGCTCCCTCCCCCGAGTGGATAGGAATCCGGCGCGTTTTCATACCTGGCCGCTCAACGCTTTCACACCACACCGGCCATCTGTCAGCTCGCTTCGCGGCCTTACACGGCCGCGTACACGCAACCAAAAAGGGTCTCTGACTCTTTCCTTCAGCGCGGGGGCGCTAGGCGCTCAGGGGTGACCGTATAGCGGTATTGCATTTTTACTACAGTACGAGAAATTCCGAGCGCGCTTTAGACACGTGTACGGGTACATACCCAAAATCGACACGGAACTCCGCACTTATCAAATGGGTCCGAGATATCTTTATTGGTCGCGTGTACGTGGGCGTGTATAAGGCCCCGCCGTGGACTGATTGTGGCAAAGTGTATCATACTGGCCGAACAGTGTTGCCATGTGCCAGCGTACCCCCCCGTCTATTCTGCTCGGGCCCACCCACTGGCCGACACCCTGGTGGGCCAGCAGGCGAATGGGGGGCTACCCGCGAGCCGCCGTAGGGCATTCCTGTGCGCGTAGTCGGGGCACGAGTGGCTCACTCAGCGCACAATCTCATTACCGTAGTAAGGTCTGTGCTATTTACCTGGGCGGCCTGAGGGCGGGCGCGGCAGCCGGCCGGTAGACTGTGTTCCTCATTGGAGACAATGTGTAGCTGTGCACGTGTCGCGGCCCCCACCAGCGCGCTGTGAGTCTGTAGGCGCCATGCGTCAACGGGCGGGGTGAAGATATGAGCTTGGAACCCCCCCCCCCCCCCCCCCCCTGGGAAATGCACTGAATTCGTGGCATTTTTCCTTGTGAGTCTGTGAATTCAACGGGGGTTTCCTCAGACTCCGCAGATTTGGCAATGAGAAGTAGAGTAGAAATAAGAATGAAATAAGGGCTTAGTAGATGTTTACCCAACTGAGATTCCGTGATGCCCTCAAGCCAACTATGGCCCCATGTATGGTTTCTCTCTCTCACCCTCACTCTCTCTTTCTAGAAATAGACACGGAAACCGCTAGCTAGGTGATGGTTATTAGTCCCCATTTTCCTTCTCAATGCAGGTTCACTGGTATTGAGAGCGTGCTATGAATCCTCTGGAAGTAGTAGTGCATGTAGTAGGGGTGGCGGGCGTTTCACCATCACTGCCGAGACGCACCTCTGAGTGCGCGCCCCCTCGCGCCGGCGTCTGCCCCGGGTGCCAGGTGGTGGCGTTCACCAACTCGCCGTCCGTGTTCAGCGGGGCGCCGCTGCCTGCGGAGGGCGGCAAGCGCGGCGCCAGGGCGGCCGGCGGCGCGCCCGTCAAGCTGGACGACCAGCTGGCGCGGCTGCAGGCGGACGTCGCGGAGCTGTCGGGCGCGCTGGAGGAGGAGCGGTCGCGGAGCGACTCGCTGCAGTACAACGCGCCGGTGACGCAGGGCAGCGTGCTGGACATCCGGCACTCGTTTGTGCTGGACGAGCGCAGCAGCTGCAAGTACGTGCTGACGGTGGAGGCGCCGGTGCCGGTGTTTGGGGTGGCCGTGCAGAGCGACGTGCCGCTGGCGCTGCTGGAGGACGAGGGCACCGCCATCTTCAGCCAGTCGCCGCCGGACCTGGCCAACGGCGCCATGACGCTGGCGACGTACCGCTGCCAGGAGGCCACCAACCGCGTGGACATCGCGATGGAGGTGGTGGAGGGCGCGCACGGGACGGTGCAGGCGTTTGTGATCCCCAACAACCCGCCCAAGACGTGCAACGTGGTCACCGCGCGGCTGCGCCCGCTGTGCCTGCACTGCCGCGTGGAGTCGCCCGCCAGCGCCGCGACGCCGCTCAACGAGCTCAAGGTGCTCGGCGACTTCGAGATGAGCGACATCCACTCGTGGATCGCGTACGCGCTGCCGGAGGTCGGTGGCCCCACCCTGCCCAGAATCGACCAAGGCTGCGGCCGCCGCGCCGAGACCAAATGCGCCCTGCACTGCAATAAAGGGATTCAAGCCCGGACAATCGCCTTCCGGGCGCCTTGTCCTGCTCCCTCGGCACCGCGAATACCGGCCCACTCGGTAGCCGAATACAGGGCACATTGCGGAGCCGAGTCCACAACGAGGAGCCCATCGCATCGCGGTGCACAGCGACGCACGCACCGCATTCCATCCCGCCCGAATGAAGGCTGACTCCGCCGTAGTCGTTGACACTCAGGATATTCTTCCTTTCGTAGTAGCTTACATTAACTGCAACCCAAGGCCGTGAATGCGTGACAGGCGGCCGATCGCTCGGTGCACAAAGCGGCAGAGCCGTTCAGGGGGCGTGCCGCCGCGGTTCCTCCTCGGCCTGGGCCTGACGCCCCCCTGCCGGTCCCGCAGGTCAGCGGGCGGCAGCCCATTGGCGAGGAGGCCGTGATCCACTTCCGCAGCACGCTGCTGGGCACCTACCTGACGTGCACCTACCGCGCGGGGCAGGCCTGCTTCCTGAGCGACAGCATCAGCGCGCTGGCCATCCTGCGGGAGGCCATCTCCAAGGAGGCCAACAGCGCCAAGGTGCGCGTGGCCATCAGCTACCAGCTCAACCAGGGCAGCGTGGGCCACATGCTGGGCCTGCTGTGGCCGCAGCTGTCCGCGCAGCGCGACCTCGCGAAGAAGGTCCGGGTGATGGAGGCGCTGCAGGAGATCAAGATGCAGGACGGCGACACCGCCTTCCTCTCGGACGCCCGCAAGGAGGACCTGGAAAACGCAGAGCAGCTGCGCCGCGACCACGCCGCCCAGCCGCGCCGCCTGCAGTACCTCATCGGTGCCCCCCCCCCCCCCCCCCCCCCCCAAGAGGGCGAGTGCGCAGTGTATTCCGCCATGCGTTCAGCCTACCCTACTGTGGTATCCGCACCCTAGCTAGGGCATCTCGGGACGTGCTGCCGATGCGCAGGCGGCATGCTGTGGGGCGAGGTCGAGACACCGCCATACCCTGGGAGCAGGAGATCCTAGGCAGGGCATTGCAGCATGCGGATAGGTGCCGCGTACCATGAAAGCGGGTGTGCGAATCCCCGCCAAAATAATGATCCAACGTGCAGCTGGGATATCCGCTCAGATTTCGTTGGTGAAATCGTTTTCTCCAGACAAATGTGTTTCCCTCTGCTATCAGCAGAGGGAGGGGGGACAAAGGCAGTAATACGGAGCGAGCCCACAGCTGGGTTACGGTACATCCAAAGCACAATCGGATTATTTGGATTTTCCACGATTTCCAGTACTGCAACAGGCTGCAATCGGTCAGACCCTAGGATAGTCTGGAATGTTCTGATGGGGTGTCACGGGCACTTGCTTCGCACTTGTATCGGCAGGGTCTGGGCTCATTCGTTGGATGCGCTTCCCTCGCGGCGCGCGTCCCAGCGTTGCAATGGGGCATGTCCCCGGAGGACTGAGGCCGGCTGGCGGTCGTTGTGCGGCGCAGGTGTGGTGAAGGACCTCTTCATCGATTGGAACAAGTTCAACGGAACCGCGCCCTCCTCGAACAAGGCACGCCCCCAGCTCCGGGACCCCGCCCGGGCCAGCATCCTCCCCGTCCGCCGCTGTCACTGTGGCAAGCCGCTGCGCGATACCTCTACCCGTTTGACAAGCAGGGAAGAAACCCTAAACCCTAACACACAAATTTTGCCCTACCTGCCGTGCTCCCCCCGTCAGCAGAAGTTGCCGCAGCTGGACGAGCTGCTGCAAAGCCCGGACACGGGCAAGACGGAGGTGGTGAAGTTCATCCTCGGCAGCTGAGCCGGCAGCGCTGCCGCAGCGATGCCTGCACGATGCTGTTGAACGTTACCGCCGCGGCTGCGTAGCTCTAAGCTGCCAGACGTGTCACCCATGCGAAATGTTGAACCGTCCGAATCGCGAATTTCAACACCCACTGGCATGCTGCTGCTCCCGTGCTTGGTAAGCGGGCGCGCCAGCCATATTGTTTAACTGGAGTAGCAGAAGTGCCGTGCTGATGTATTCCCGCAAAGCCATGGAAGCAGCAACAGTTGGCGCACCAAGCAACGGGGGAATGGGAGATTTTTGATGGCTGCGGGATGCGTTGACGGGGACGGCCAAGGTGGGCTGGACGAATCCGCTGCCTGTGGGGGGCTGACGGAACTGCCCAGCAGGTTCTGTATCATTCCCTCTACGAATGCAATAGATCCGCAACGACCTCGAATAAAATATGTTTCGATTCATCGATTTATTCACAGAACGTGTACAGCAGGCCACAAAAGTCTGCACGTCTTAATGGGTGTGATTTCGCTTGGGGCGCTTACAGTCAATAAACCCAACGCAATTGACCTATGCTGTTGCGGTCATTGCGGGGAAACTTATGAAAGGGTGTGCACATGGTGTGCTAGGGTCAACGCGACGGTGTGCGGTGCGCCCGCGGCACCTGTCATGTGGCAATGTTGTTGTGGTATATGTTGGAAACCGGGGCTGTGGCGGGTTTGAGCGCACGGCACACCAACCGCATTTGAACACAAAATCGTGCGTTTTTCCCACGGTCGTCGAGATACCCGAGGGCGACGCCGATCGTATAATCGCCGACTAGTGTCGGCTTTGATGTTAGTTATCGCCGACTGCTTCGACGAGGAGATACGCTATCGCTTCCTCACGTGAGGATCGGGAACGAAAGATGATGGCCGGTAGCTTGAGCCGCAATTACACTATATGTGTTGCCTAGCATGGTTAGAGATGGCAGGCCCTAAGAACAACTCAATCTGAGCGGTGGAGAGCAGAATGCTGGTGTGTTGTAACTAATTTCAATTTCAATTTCAACATCGCTTTCTCTTCACTGTAGCGATCCGAGATGTGACCATACTAGCGGCAGGAGGGTGCGATGAGCGGCCAGGCGACTGTCGCCGTCTTGAGCTGACCACGGGCCAGGCTTACCATCGGCTGGTTGTTGTACAACTAGCAATGACACTGGGGTTGTGTAACATTGAATTTTCACCGTACTCTCCCGTGTCGAACGAGTACTTGACGCGGCTAATTCGCAACGCGACTGTTTGCCGACGGCGATTCAAAACAGGTAGTACCGACACCCATAGCCATTATGTCAAGCTAGGCACGCGGGGGCATGACATGCCGGCCATGCGCACGCTCATCGTGCCACCGGGTGCGTGGTCGGAGTGAGCAGGATGGTTTGAAGTGCAACCGCGGGGAGATTGGACTCCGTGTGCAATATTCATTAAACACTAAAACCCTGAATCGGCCCGGGAAGCGGGTTAACGTCGAGGCTTTACTAGCGTCGGAACACGTCCCCACGGAATTGAATAAGGCCTTGTAGTACGGATACGCACCTCAAGGGACCGGTCGACCACCGAAGCTGCGGAAGAAGCATTACCGACTGTGCCAGGAAGGCAAGGACCAAGGTGAACCGGCAGCACGAGCTGTTGAAGGCCCACTGCAGATAGTGATGTACTTGCCACTGACGGTTGGCGCGCGAATGCGTCTACTGTCAAGCATGGCCCGTACAATGTAGGTTCGGGACGTATTCGGTTTCCTTCGATATGAAGTCAATCCGAATATTGCACGGGGCGCGTGCAAATTAGACCTACTCTCCGATACACTCCCGGGCATTAAGCGGTAGTTTGATTCGTTTGCAATCTTCGACCTCACGGACGCATTCTGCGGCTGGCCTATATTATATGTCCGCGACCCCGACTACTATATGGGGTTTGAACATCCGGCGTATATTTTCGATGTCGGTTCGCCATGCATGATGGAGTTGCGTCTTCATATCGGCCTTACAACATCTTTGGCGCAAGTGGTACGCAATATTATGCTCGCAGGGCTTGAAATATTGTCGCCCGAATAGTCTTGAGGCTGACTATTCAAAGTTGCGCCTGCCATGGGCGTACCTAGGCGATTCCCTTTTTCAACTCTGCCGATCGCTCTCGCGGTGGCAACAAAAAATGACGTGTTTGCTCCATGCCTTTGGTCGTCGACGATTACAACTTCCCGCCGGTGAAAACGTATATTGAATGGCCGAGTAGGCGAATGGAATATACCAGCGTGATGATTAATTCCTTGTGGGGCGAGGTGTCCGTCGTCGCATCGCGGGCGGCCAAGTGGGCGGATGCAGCCCAACTTGTCTGACTTGGCATTATTAGCTGCAGGGGCGGTGCCGCGTGGGCGATTGGCATATATCGTCGATTCGTCGGGAAGATGCAGTGGCGTTGCGCCGTTTTACCGTGAGGCCATGCCTATTTGATGGAATTATACGCACCGCAAGATACACGCGCACTCCTCACCGGCTTGACCTCGAGCCCAACGGACGAGTGGGGCCTAGACAAGCTGTGTCGCATCGGCGATCCGGCCATCGCGGAAGTTTGTTGGTGGCATAATTTGCTGCGTCGTGGATGTGCGGTGCCGTGTGATCAAGGCGTGCAGACGGAGGACGCGGTGCTAGCGCGGCCGTTTTTGTAGGACGACACTAGCCCAAGTACGTTCTAAGCGGACAAATTGGTTTTACCTTTGTTGCCGAATGATGTGGATTTGTTGCGTTGCACGAAATCCGACATGAACCCGATGTACCTGGGGTGCTGCAACCATTTCGCGATTTCGAGGTTATTACCTCGGACGCATCGGGTTTTGCAGGCGGCGCCTGGTGGCGTAATGAACGGATGGCTTTACGCAGCAGCAGCAGCCGACTCGTATGTTTTTCGGTGGGTCATCGATTATGCGTGAACTTTACATGGTGCCGGACACTTTACACTGGTTGGCGGGGGCACGGTTACGCGGTAAACGCATTTTGTTTCGTCTAGACAATGAATGAAGCGCGGCCGTCGGTGCGGTTAACAAGGGCGGTTCGACGTACCCCCACATCAACATTACGAGTTGTTGCTCGCGTACCACATAATAATGTGCCAGATAATATGAACGCTGTGACACACCACATTCCGGGCAAAAACAACAGTATGGCAGACGGCCTTTACCGGCTTAAGGGGCGGCTAGACGATAAGATTGGCTGCAGCTGTTCGCCACCTACCAACTTCTCCTCGCCGAGGTCGGACCCTTTGACGTTGATACATGCTCCTACCCCTCCGCCGGAACGCCGACTGCGAGGTCTTTTGGTCGGCAGTCGATTATTGTCTTCGACATCACTGGTGGAACCGGCTTGCTTACTGCAACCCCCCGTTCGCGCTGATCAAAGCGATTCCTGAACATTTTTGGGCCGAGTTTCATGCGGCACCCACCATGACGCATGCCGCTTTCGTACTGCTGATGTAGTTTTCTGAGCCGCGGTGGAAACTGCTCGCTAGTGCCGGCGTCGCGGGTAATTTTCGGCCGGGCAGGGCTATGTTTACGCGCTTGGACTAGCGTCTCCCGTCGCAAGAGCAACCGATGCCGCAGTAGCGGGTACCTGGCGTCTCCACTACGTGGGGCGTCGTGCTAATTCATATCCATGGTGTGTTGTTGGAGGGCAGCGCCCCGCAAGACGTCGACCTGCCTCGCTTGTCGGGCAACCGACACGCGGACAGTCTATTGCCGTGCGGACTGTGGGATGGCTTTGTGCGCGACATGCGCGAGGCGAAGAGACACCGGCGCGCCCGAGTGATTTATATGCAAAGCATACAGTTTGCCATCTGGAGCAGCTGGTCACGCTGATGAATGGACTAGACTAGGGCACGTGGCGGGCAACTTGGAAGCACAATGCCTCGGGACGTAGTCTAAGGAGACATACGAGGCATCGTTGGCAAGTTTCAAGCGGTTTCGCAGTGCCAGAGGTGTGTCACCCCGTTCGTATGCAACGGTGGGACTGCTGAGAACATTTATTGCAAATTGCATTTGTGACTTAAAGCATCAACATACAACGGCAGGAGCTAGAATAATAGCCGATATCAATGGCTGGCATGGGCGTCGGAATCGCTCGCTGTCACGCGCTTGGTGGACCTTGGCAAATCCGTACCATGAGGCGGCGGCTATCATGGAACTTTTGAAGGTGCTGGTGGCCAAACGGGCTAAGCGCAAGCCCGGCACATGCCATGCACTCGCCTTAGTCGAATTCCGCAATATTTTTAGCCGGGGCTTCAACCTCAGCCGTGATTTCCACCTGCGCGGTTATGCCTAGTGTTTTAATGGCCTGGGTTGTATGAGGAGAGGTGTTGCAGCGCAACGTTGGAGAAAGTACCGTATGTATTATCCTCATCCCATATGGGTAAGTAGAATTTGATCCAACCTCAACAGACGTGCGAATTTGCAGATATACACACTGTCCACACCCATACATTTACATCTGCGTTAATGTCGATTAAATGTGGACATCATGCAAGATGTGTTTGCTTATATTCCATATGCCATCGCTTCATTATTACAGATGCCACAATTGGGCACTCACTCGCTCAACGACTGGGAGCAGATTGCCCCAGGGATCTCAAGGAGTTCGCTGCCGAAGCCGAGTTTGTATTTGACCATATCAAATATTCATTAGTCAGTAAACATGATAATCATAACTATACCATGCGTGTATATACGTCATTGGCAGGAGACGGCTTGGGCCTGAGAGGCCAACGATCTAGCATGGTGTTCAAGCCAGACGTGCGAATATGCAGAGCAGATGCACACTCTCCACACATGTACATTTACATCTCCGTTAACGTCGATAAAATGTGGATAGCATGCAAGCAGCTTTTGCGTGTATGCCAAATGATGACATCGCATCATTACATGCATGTCGGACCGGTGCACTTTCTCGAACACTACCTAAGGGTATTTCAGCCTCTGGCGAGCGGTTTGCTGCTCGCATCACCACCAGCCACACCGGGTTTGGAGCCGGCTACATTTTCTGGCCAACCTCATGCTGGATTTTCAGTAGCATCTACGAAAGCAAACGTTAGGGCATATCCCGACGTTGCAGCCCGCGCCGAGGACTTGTCACGAGTTTCTAGCCATTCGGGCTGGAAGTTGCTCGCTATTCGGTTGTGGAACGCGTACTAGAGTCGGCGGTTGATCGCGGATGTGGGCCATTGGGCATGCAAAGAAAATACGATGGATGAATGGTTTTGCACTTCTGTGTCACATATTTTGCTATTGATTCGTAATTTGTAATAATTACAAACTAGCTTATTCCGGCGCCGTGCCGTGCCGCCGCGCGCAACCGGAGCACCAAAGTAACCTTTCACCGTCGTGCCATTCACGATCGCGTTGCATGAGCCTACACGGACGAAGTTCTCTGGTGAATGACTCTTGGCGCACTTGCAAGGATCGGTGGTCAGAGTCGGAGGTACACATGAAACTAGGTTCCCGGCGGCGATCACGCCGCTGATGAAGCTGCAAATTGCGCAACCGCATATATATACTTCGGCGTACACTTAGCTGTTAGAGCGGGTGTTAAAACTGGCGCGCCGTTAACTGCGGCGTAAACTAAAGTGTGTGAGTGGAATATGTTGGGAGTCGGGTTTAAGGTATTGCGATAATATCGAATATTGATGAAGCTAAAGCTGGCACCTCAAATTGGCTCAGACAAATCTGCAGCAGGGGCACTTCGAGCAAAAACTGCAATGTATTGTGTTTATAGCTACATCTCGATTGATTGTGGCCCAATCCCTCGAAAAAGGTATATGTCGCCGACTTCGGAGCTGTGGTGACAGTGGCGGCGAAATTACTGCTACCGTGCCGCCTCTTCCAAGACATCGGTAATTTCTATCGCCGCCACTGTGTGTTCCCGACCGGCTGCGCGTCGTGTTTGTATACGAGTACCCGATTTATTGCCATAAGTACTACAGCACATCGAATTACATGCATAGAAAATAAAAAAAGCGACACGGTAGCGACTACCATGTTTAATCAAAGCCGGCAAAATCTTCTACGAGTGGGATGCTGCCGTTTTCAGATCTGCCGTCCGGTTTTCGACGGTCCTCCCGCTTTGATTTCCAGATATTGGGCGTAACATGTCCTCCTTCACTCCTTGTGATGTATTAGTACCTAAAGCAGAATTTTAAGGGTTCCCGCGCCGATCGTACCATTCGTACCCGACATAAATGTGCCCCCCACTAATTCGACGATGCTAAAGAGGTATACCGTGGCGGAATTTGTATTTTCGTACTCAAATTTGATTAAATGGTGAACTGCACCAAGTACTAAAAGAGCTTCGCGGCGAGTACGAGAAAAAGCGTGATATCGACAGCATATTTATATGGTCAGATGTAGTCATATAGAGGTTTACAGTACTTAGCAATGTTGTACTGCGCACGATCCCCGCGGTCGGCGCACGGACTGGGGCCTGCCGGCCCGCACCAGCACCACGACCTGAGGGATCCGCCCTCGGGCACCGGCACTCTCTGCTTTGCGCTCGCCTTAACCGGCTCGCGCAAGCAGTCTCGACTCTAGCAGTCGAGCAGAGTGTCAGCTTACTCTATGCCGACTCGGACCCGAGCCTCAGCCTCCCGAGACGCTACACCTTCCCCACCCCGCGACAGCAGGATGCCCCCTCGCCATGTACCGGAAGACGCCCTAGTCGACGACGCCCCTGGCGGCGCCACAGCGGCATCTATCGCGGAATTGGAAAAACGCCTGACGGCCCAAGCGGAAGCCCTGGAGAAGCGGCTGGCCGAGCAGTTCGAGGCGGCTACGGCCGCCTTACTCGCTCGACTGGCCCCTCCCGTGCAATCGCCTCCTCCCAAAGGCACCCAGCCAGCCATTCCCGCGGGCGCGCCTGCGCCCGAGGGTGGTGAGCAAGGAGCGCAAGAGCCCCTTCCTGCTGAGCTGGACGCACTCGACACCGAGCTCGAGTACGTCGACTTCGCCTACTTCGGTCAAGTCCCCCCTTCCGGTCTGGAGCCACCCCCACGCAACGGCGACGAGCCTCGCTTGTGGATTCTGACCAACGACGACACCGAATTGGAAAATCGCCTGACGGCCCAAGCTGAAGCCCTGGAGCAGCGGCTGACCGAGCAGTTCGAGGCGGCTACGGCCGCCTTACTCGCTCGACTGGCCCCTCCCGTGGAACCGCCTCCTCCCGAAGGCACCCAGCCAGCCATTCCCGCGGGCGCGCCTGCGCCCGAGGGTGGTGAGCAAGGAGCGCAAGAGCCCCTTCCTGCTGAGCTGGACGCACTCAACACCGAGCTCGAGTACGTCGACTTCGCCTACTTCGGCCAAGTCCCCCCTTCCGGTCTGGAACCACCCCCACGCGACGGCGACGAGCCTCGCTTGTGGATTCTGACCGACGACACCGCCGCCCGCGGCCTCGCGGGGCAGCGGGGTCTGACAGCGTACGACAAGTACCTGTATCTTCGCTGTTATGCTAAGGCCTGCGGCCAATCCCTGGCGGTACGGCCGTCACTGCAGTATAGTGTACAGTACCTGGGCCGCCCGTCCCGCGCACGGCGCCCGCGCCCGGGCTCTGGAGCGCCCTGGACGGTGTCGATGGCGGCCGAGCCCCACCTTCTTGCCGACCTCTCTCCGGCGCCGGCATGCCGACCAAGTTTTGGAGCGTCTCCCCGCTGGAGCCTTCCGCCGCTTGGTCCTTTTCAGCCACTCCCACTGACTGGCTGCGGGACGCCTGCCTGGCGGCGGGCGCCCAGCCGCCCCCCAGTGTCACGTGGGCATCGCACAGGTTGCGCAAAGGCGCGGCCTCGGCAGCGAGCTACTATGCTGCGGTTTTGCTGCTAGCTCGTCCCCGTCCGGCCGCTACACTTCGCTACCTGTGCAAGCCTTTGGCTTTCTTCTCTGGCAAATCGTGCCTCCTTGGGTAAATGGTCAGATGTAGTCATCTAGAGGTTTACAGTACTTAGCAATGTTGTACTGCGCACGATCCCCACGATCCCCAAAGAATGTCAGCGAGCTGACATTCTTTGGCAAATCGTGCCTCCTTGGGTAAATCTACTCAGGAACGCCGGGCTGTGTCACCACAGCTCCGACGAAGTCGGCGACATAGATTGCAGCGCACAAATGCCTCTGCTCAGAAAGCTGCCACCACCCCACCACCCCCTGCCGCCGTTGCAGCTAGCCCGACCAACATGACGCGTCTCTGTCTTGCCGCCACGGGCGCCACGGGCGCCGCAGCGCCTTCTGCGCGGGCAGTCAGCCAGCCAGCACAGGCACCGATGCGCGCGCCGCGCGCTCCAGCCCCCCGCCGGCGCGCCCGCAAGGCCGTGGCGACCCGAGCGCGGCTGGCGGAGCAGGATGAGGAGCAGAAGACAGCGGAGGCCCCCGCCGCCAACGGTGAGGCGCAGCCAACAGACGCGTCGGCTGCGGGTCGTCCCCGCCGGATCGCGTACCGGCTGGTGGCTGGCCTGGGCGTCGCTGGCGCGGCGCAGACGGGCTACCTGGCCTGGGTGAAGCTGTCGGGCGGCACCGCTCTGTGCTTAGCTTCCGGCGGCTGCACCTCCGTGCTGGACAGCCCCTACGCCAGCCTGTATGGCCTCCCGCTCCCGCTTCTCGGTGCCGCGGCGTATGGCGGCGTCGCAGCGCTGGGCGCGCTGGGGGCCGCGCTGGGTGAGGGCGAGGATGGCTCCACCTCCGCGTCCGCATCCACCTCCCTGGCGCTGCGGGATGGCCTCGTAGCTGGCGCCTCCGTGCTGGCGACCACCTCCGCCGCGCTGATGACCGTGCTGGCGACGCGGCTGGGCGGTGAGCTGTGCCCGTGGTGCCTGGCGTCCGCAGGTCTGTCCGGTGGGATAGCCGCCACTGTAGCGGCCGGCCTTGAGCCCGCCCAGCGTGCCCGGGCCGCCCCGCTCGCCGCCGGCATCTCCGCCTCGGTGCTGCTCACCCTGGGAAGCGCCTTTTCAGGTGCCTCCACCCCCCTTCTCCCCTCCCCCATGCGCCGCCTTCTGGTGCCTATATCATGGCCGGACAGGGGGCGGGCCTTGAGAGGTGGCGGAATGCTCCTGACACAAAGTCTTATAATAGTACTATGTGTATGCTGGTTTCCGATCGGCTGATTGGCTCTCCCCCCTCCGCTCCCTCTTCTCCATTGCGACAGGCATCAGCGCCGACGCCGCCGGCAGCGCGTTCTCTCTGCCCTACAACATGCCGGCGGTGGAGAGCCACAGCAGCGATGCCAAGCTGGCGATGGCCAAGCGCCTCAAGGCGGCGGGCGCCAAGATGTACGGCGCCTTTTGGTGCTCGCACTGCTTTGCGCAGAAGGAGTACTTTGGCCAGGAGGCCATGGCGGACTTCCCCTACGTGGAGTGCTACCCCGACGGCTTCTTCCGCTCGGAGGACGGCAAGGGCACCGTCATCGACCAGGTGATCCCACTGTGGTGGGCCTACCCTGTTGACCGCCACCCCCATTGGCACCGCAGGCGCCCGCGCCCCCACTCTTCGGTCGAGTGCCACAGTACCAGATACCCATCCACAAGCACTGCCTCGGCTACCAGTGCGATTGAATCGGGTCGTCCAAACGCAGTATTTTTCGCGGCCTCCAGTCGAACAATCCGACATGTCTGCGCAGTTTCGTGTTGCATTCGCTGTGTGCTTTGATATATTTCGGCTGTCGCAGAGGTTTTCCTCTCGAAACGTTGGCGAGAGGGGGGGTGTAGCATTTATGTATATGAATGATGTATACATTTGAACCAAGGTTGTGGTTACGTTGTGGCCTGGCGCGTTGATGTCACGGTGCGGCTGCAGCATTGTGTGGGGTACCGTCCCGCCCATCACAGTGAAGAGGCCTGCAGGGCCGCCTGTGTGGAGGTACAATGAGCCTCCCCGCCAGGGAGGCAGCCTGACGGCAGCCTGACAGCCCCCCCCCCCCCCCCCCCCCCCCCACCTCTCCCTGCCCCTGTGTTTGTCGGCGCAGGCTTGCAGCGACATTGGCATCCGGGGCTTCCCCACGTGGGTCATCAACGGGCAGAACTACGAGGGCGAGCAGAGCCTGGACAACCTGGAGGCGGACCTCAACAAGTGAGCGCCACGTCCTGATGGCACGTAGCGACCCTGAGTGGCACGCGCGCGCAACTACCTGCACAACTAGCCGCGACCGGGATTGCCTCTGTCACTGTTTCCGAACAGAATTGGCAACAGGGAAATCTTTCCTCTAGTGTTCACCTTTGTGGCCCGGCACCTCATGAGCATATCACCATCGTGGCATTGGCGGGACTATCGTGCCAACAGCGCCACGTGAACGTGGGAATCATCAAAGACCTCTGCACGATATCAGCACAAGGATGCATGGCTGCTCAGTTTCGTCCTTCGCACTGGATCCATGTATTGCGAGCTAGCCGGCAGGCGAAGAGCGGTGCGCGGTTGGCCCACCCTGAAATCCAAATGGTTAGCGACACCAACCCGATGTGGCGGCCATCCATCTGCTCCCGCCCGGATCGTGCCGCCTGAGGGTGTGCCGGTCCCATCCCGTCAGCCATTACTGGAGCTACCTCAGGCGCGCCTCGTACATCGGCATCCAGACGAACGCTCATGCTTATCAATCGTACGGTTCCACCAAAGCGGAACGATGCACATGCATCACCTGCGGTGGGGAGAGGGGCTGGAGGAAACGGCATTCCTCGGACAAGAAGCGCTGATGGCACCATGGATCGCGCCATGGGTGGAGGACCCCGGAAGGGGACGCAGGCGCCTCCATGTGCTGGAGGGGGGGGGGGGGGGGGGGGTACTGACTCTTGGCTGGACGAGCTTGAAGGATTTGTCGTTGGGCCTGGGTTGGGTTAGCTTCTCGCTTGGTCGGTTCTGGTCTCCCTTTTGGTTGCTGGTTCCTTTTTGGACTAGTGTATGTTGAGATGATCCTTGGCATTCTGTGTCGCTTCTAGCACATGTTACTCCCCCCCTTCTCCTGGGATGGACATTGTACAGACATGAAGGAGGCATCGGCCGGCAGTCGGCGTCTCTCTTTTGTTTGCTGGTTCCTTTTTGGACTAGTGTATATTGAGATGGTCCTTGGCATTCTGTGTCGCTTCATGCACATGTTACCCCCCCCCCCCCCCCCCCCCCGTCTGAGATGGACATTGTACAGACGTGAAGGAGGCATCGGCCCGCTGTCAGCGTCTCTTTTTTGGTTGCTGGTTCCTTTTTGGACTAGTGTATGTTGAGATGATCCTTGGCATTCTGTGTCGCTTCTAGCACATGTTATCCCCCCCTTCTCCTGGGATGGACATTGTACAGACATGAAGGAGGCATCGGCCGGCAGTCGGCGTCTCTCTTTTGTTTGCTGGTTCCTTTTTGGACTAGTGTATATTGAGAGGATCCTTGGCATTCTGTGTCGCTTCTAGCACATGTTACCCCCCCCCCCCCCCCCCCCGGCCCTCTGGGATGGACATTGTACAGACATGAAGGAGGGCATCGGCCGGCTGTCAGTGTCTCTTTTGGTTGCTGGTTTCTTTTTGGGCTAGTGTACATTGAGAGGATCCTTGGCATTCTGTGTCGCTTCTAGCACAAGTTATACCCCCCCCCCCCCCCCCCCCCCCCCCCCTTCCCCTCTGGGATGGACATTGTACAAACATGAAGGAGGCATCGGCTGGCAGTCGGCGTCCCCCTTTTGGTCGCTGGTCCCTTTTTGGACTAGTATATGTTGAGATGATTTTTGGCATTCTGTGTCGCTTCTAGCACATGTTATCCCCCCCTTCTCCCGGGATGGACATCGTACAGACATGAAGGAGGCACCGGCCGGCAGTCAGCGGGTAGGAAGTCGCCAAGTGGAACCAATTTCGGGCCCAAATGGCAACCCGGCGGGGGCGGTGGAGAGCAGCAAGTCATCGTCACGTTGTAAATCCATTCCAAGAATTGCAATTGTGGAGGACCCCCGGGTGCCATGAAGAACCGTGGGGGCTCGTGGTGGTAGCTCGCGCTTCACAGAGCTGAACGATGCGGAATGGGCGGGCACTCTGGCCTCCGCATCTACGAGCGCGTGCCGCAGCCCTTCCTGCCGATAGATGCTGGCGGGAGCCCCATCAACCCCTTTCCGCCCTGAGCCGACACAACAGCTCGCCGGTCGCCGCGTCCTCGCAGACGTCAAACGCCGTCTGCCAGTCCCGGTCCTTTTGCGTGAGCACGTTGGGCAGCGTGGCCAGCGCCTCCACAACGCGCACCAGCCCCTGCACCCACGCAGGAGAGGGCACACCCGCACTCATGGCCGTGGGGTGCGCACCTCCGCGATCACAGCATGGACCCAGCACTAGCCTCGTGCCCCACGAACAACCCCGCCGCCGCGGAATGCTTTTCATAATACGTCCCCAACGTGACCTTACAAACGTGACCACCCATGTCTGCCGCGCGCGTGACTCACCCTTTTTTACCCCCCCCCCCCCCCCTCCCAGCAAAGTGAAAGTACAAAACAGTCCAACTCTTCAACGATACACCAACACATTTGAAATGTGACATTTCTTGTAACTTTATTCCTGTCAGTTTTCACAACTTCACAGGTCAGCTGTCTCACGGCACGGCTGGACGACCCCGCATAGGGCCGGTTGCTTGCGCATTGCCCGGAGCGGGCAGCCCTCTGACGGCCAAGTCCCTAAACCGTCGGGCGCACTACCTGTCTCTTTTTGATGAATTTGGTCACCGACACAAAGGTAGCGACCGGCCTTCAGAGGGCTGCATGCTACGGGTTACGGCCGACCCTATGCGGATTCATGCAGCCGGGCGTAGGACCGCTGGCCGGTGTAGTTGGATGGGTGGCAGGAGTGAAGTTGTAACAGAGTTCAAATTTCAAACAAACCGTGAAGTTTAGTGGACTGGCACGAGGAAAGTAATAGAGAATGATACGCACCAATGGTCTTCGTTTCGCTTATATGGCGCTGACGAAATCAAATCGATCGTTCGCGTAATCTTTTAGGGAATGTTGTTGCGGATAACAATTAGTCAATGACATTAATTGTACATAAATCACGGGCCGCCAACACGAATGCAAAACACTCACTATCGGCACCAGGTTGCAAAACGATTGAAGGTGTTTCGGGCATGCATTGGCAAGTCGCGGCATCCTGCTACAGGTACGTAATGACATGGCTACGCTCCATGAGCAAGGAAGGCCCAAGCACTGGTACCTTGCGAACCGCGACGTGCAGCGGGTAGCTCCCGGACGACTCGTCCCGATGCCACACGAGGCTGTTCACGGCCTCGGCGCCCTGGCCCTGCGCCGCCCGCAGCAGGCGCAGCCCCTCCTCGGCGTCGCCCCGCCGCAGTGCATCCCCGAAGGACTGCGCCGCCTCCCTGCAGGCGGGCCACAAGCCCACGATTCAGACGGTGCGTCCGAGAGGGGGTGTATTCGTATAAGATGCATCAGATCCGCCTCCGCGGTATCGGACGGTGCATGTGGGCGGGGAGAGAGGGAAGGGGGGCTCACTTGCGCGCACACAGCGCCTTGAGGTCGGCGGGCAGACCCTCCGGGGAGGCCAGCATGTCCGCGATCTCGCCCTGGCTCAGCTGCCAGTGCTTCCCCCCCTCCGCCTGGCACCAGCGCCACACCTGCGCCGCGAAGGGCGGTCAACGCGGAACGTGGCGGGGCGGCAAGCGCGAGCAGCGGCTGAATATAAGGAAGCCGCGCGCCATGGCCTCGTTGCGCAGCTAGGTGCATGATGGCGAGGTCGGCAACTCATCGATAAGGTCGAGGTCGGCAACCCATAAGTAACCTGTCTTACGTCTCATCATTGCGTCAATAACTCCATGGAGTATCCTGGCATATTTGCATGTCTTCCCTTCTTGGGATGGGGGGGGGGGGGGGGATTCTTCCCCAGCGGCGAACCCAAAATGTGAGTTTTTTTTTTTGGGGGGGGGGGGGGGGGGGGGGGGGGGGGGGATGGGGGGGGCGAAGGAATACGCTGACACTCTGATTCGCCTACGGGGGGCGGCGCACTTGCAATAACGCAACCAAGAACAAGCCATGCCCTTTACGGCTCAAATAGGGTCAAAATAGTCGCGGAACTAGGACAGTTTGCCGACGCATCGATTCCATTTTAATCAATGCGGGGTATCTGCTTCTTTTCAAGTGCGCTGACACAGGTGTACTGAAGACAGCAAGAGCCGTGGTGGAAGTACTGCTGCCTGGCCGGGCTGCGGCTACAATACCGGTAGCATACAAACAGGCAATGGCATCAGCAGCAGTGATGGCAGCAGCGGCAACGCCGGTCTGGGGGCACCTTTTTGGCGGCTTTGCTGGCGGCGTCCGGCTGGCCTGGAGGGGGAGCGCCATCCGGGCCCGGCCGCGCGGCGCACACGGAGAGGTAGCGGCCCGGGCCGACGCCGCGACTCTGCGTGTGCAGGCCGCAGTGCTGCGCGAGGCGGTGCCACTCCTGCGGCCACAACATGCCGAGGGGTTCATCGGATGCTAAGGGGAGAGCTGTCTAGTGCTCTCGCCGATGCCGCCCGTCCGGCCTTCAACCTAGGGATGTGTGTCAGTTGAGTTGTGCGATGCTTTGGGTCGTGATTGACTCCGTTGTATGTTGGGGCGGCAGGAATGGTGACACCAGACCCTATGCAATGGCTGACGATGCTCAGAGCTCGGGTGGCTTCCCCCATCGAGCTGCTTTTTGAAATGGGTTTGGTTGTCGCTGTAGCAGAAAAGGTGTCACCAGAGGGACATGCTGGCCTGTTAATCTGACGCTGTGATACACATCGTGACATACTGACATCGGCACAGCCAGGACACAGCCAGGACACATATTGATTAAACTGCCTGCATGTGGCAGGTCCCGTGCTGCATGCGCGTTGGGCCGCCCCGCACCTTGCGCTCCTCCTTGGTGAAGCTGGCGGGGAGGCGTAGCTCGGCGCCGCCCGCAGACCCGCGGCCGCCGGTGTCACCCCAGCGGCGGCCGCTCCCTCCCCGCCCGGGCGCAAAGGCCTCCGAGAACCACTGCAGTAGCTCCTGCGCGTGCTCCTCCGTCCACAGGCGGGGGAACTGCCACAAAGCGAGCGCACCACCAACGGCAGGCTCTCAGTCAGCCAGTTCCCTAAATCCTCCATTTCAGGGTCTATCATCAGTGTCCCACCTGCAGCGCGCCGTCACCTCCCCCTCGCCCGCCTATGGAATCATACGGACAGCTGTCTAGCAGCGCGGACGCCTCCGTGCCATCCACACCCAGAGGGAGCCGCAATGCGACCTGCAAATACGCGCGGCGCGGCGCGCACGGCGGCGGTCAGTCCAGGGCTCAGGGCCGTCGGCGACACGACCGCGCTTCCGGCGCGTCATGGTGCCGTGGCGAGACGACGACTCAGCGCGCGGCAAGCGGCGGCACCTCCACGCGCGAGCCACCCGCAATATCGTCGAGGGACCGAGGGACACCCTCGGCACCTGCAGCTGCCTTTTGTCCCGGTGCACAGGCGCCGCTGCCGCCGTCATCGCGCCCGGCGCCGTCCTGCCCCCGACGGTGCGGCGGCACGTAGCTTTCCGCACCGAGCGCGCGCCGCTTGCTCCCCTCCGCTCCGTTTGCCCGCGACATGTTATTGCGGCAGTCGGTCAGCAGCAGTACAAAGGATTCGGTACCCGATGGGACGAGGGGCGCACTGCTCGGGGTGCAGCCAGTGCTGCGCTCCAATGTAGACTTGCTATATATATTCTAGGGATCATCGTCGGCCGCGCGGCCAGCGCATGGCGCGGTGGTGATGTGGTTTCGGAGCAGCTGGCCCGGAGACCCGCACTGGAGCCTGGAGCCCCTGGAGGAACGAATAATATAATCCTCATCCGACGCATCAGCCTACAGCGCGCCGCATGCAGCGCCGCGGCACCGAGCATCGCCCGCCCGCCCGCCGGCGGGGGGGGGGGGCGGGGGGCAGATGGTACAGCGGTTGAGTCGTCACTCGGGGCTCATGATAGCGACTAGTCGTGTGCTGGCGCCGACTAATGTCATCATCATAATATGATTTCGGCAGATAAAGACTACAGACGCAAGCAACGCGGTACAAGCGCGCAGTAATACCAGGCCACAAAAGTAGATACACATCGAAATTGTAGTGTCCGCGCGTGACTCGCCTTGGCGCCCATGCAACGGTGCTTTGTGGCCATACGTGGGGCTTTTCATTTCATAGTACGCAAGCCGCCCTCCACGTCGAGGAGGCGGCCGTTACTTCCGATTATCAAACCTGCAAGAACGAATGCAATTTTCCAATGGCTTCCTTGTCGAGCACATGGCGAATATTGCTTATGTGCTCGACTCGCATTCGGCTAAGATTTCCCGAGTAGTGGTAGAAAACAGGCGACGCATTGGGGGGGAGGGTAATGTTGCCGGTGCAGCCACCATACGCCATCTCAGTTCGCATACTTGAGTTTGAGCCCAAGGCATGCACGTTGTCATCTTTGCGATGCAGCATTGCGCTTTTTATTTAATTTCTAGCGCGCGGAGTAAATCGGTGGGACATGCCAATAATCATTCAAATGCTACAATATATGGTCATTGGTGAACAAGAATTGCAACGATTTTCCAGCAATAATATATGCAAGATGAACGTTGTTGTCCGGTCCCTGCTACGCACCGCTAGATGAATGTAGCGAAGGGTATATCAAGTGTAGCTTTCGATTCTACACATGGGTGCATATGCTTTGAATTACCACCCATCGCGCTGAGGGTTGAGCACGGACAACAGAGTTCCCATCAGAGTTCCGAAGCCATTGCACAGCATTGCGCAGGGTATATTCAGTGTGTGCCGGGGAACACGTCGCTCATGCCCAACGGTCTAAGGGGGTATATTGCAATAATAAGAAACGCAAACCAGTGGCGCGATTGCCACCACGTGAAGCCCCATCCAGATGGCCCTACTCGCGCCCGCAAAGCATGCAGGAAGCGGCCCAGCATAGCACGCCCTCCACCGTGAAACCCACCCACAATGAGGTGGCTGGTTGGAATCCCGGGATTTGGGAAAACCGGATAACTGTGAGTAGTATAAGCATTTGATTTACGAAGGAATATCATCTCTTTCCGGGCGGGGCGTTATTTCTGGGGCTTTATCATTTCTCCCCGGGGCCTAGAGGGACCGGGGGAGGCCAACAGCTCAACAGAGGAGTTACAGTGCAGCGCGCCTGCTCACGGGATTTTCATCAGAAACACTGAAATAAGAACACTGAACTACATCCAATATTCTAATGGAACCCCCTTACGGCGCAGAAGTATTCTTGCTTGTGCGCGATTGCAACCTTCCTGCTGCTGTTTGCACTGTTGCAGAGCGAATAACCGACAATTCCTAGTAAGTTGCGCGTGTGACTAACATGCAACCTGATAGCAAGCCATATGAACCCTGCGCTATTATTTGCTAATATGTGCCGAGCAGCATTGAAGTGATGTTTGAAATTAGTATTCATCGGCAGCCACTGGGAAAAACGCCCCCCGTGTGTCCCAATGTTGGTGTGCCATACGCGCTCAAATCAACCACAGAGGTGTTTTGCGGCCCATGTTGTTGTATTGAGGATGTACTAATGCACCTATGTGTCCACGTAGCAGGCGATGCCCCATGCTACGCCGCTACATACATGTCGAATTGTCCCTAGCGCAGCATATGCACACTTTGTCGTGAGCTACCTGGTTGCAATGACGGCGTTGCTTATGCTGCGTGACAAGTTGATCAACTGGAAGCGACCTGACCGAAAATACACGCAAAAAAATATGCAAATATTTTTGTGGCCTGGTATATTATCGATGCTAGCGACAGACTGTCTGACCGTCCTGCTGCTTGGACTGCGGTCGCCCCTCAGCATCATATCGTTATCTAAATTAGTAGACTGATAATAACACCGCGCGCACGCTGAAAGCGCCGTGATATTATCAATTTCTCGTAAGCTCCGTTCCGGTGATCCGATATGGCAATGTATGTTGAAGCACATATTGCACGGCTGGTGTGACACTGCTGCAGACAGCACAGTTGTGACACCTACTCTGACATGATCAGTAGAGCGCGCCAAGGGCTTCACCGGGCAACGGGCTGAGCACAACAATCTGCAGCGCAAGTTGAAATGTTGAATTACAACATGCTCACTGTCCTGGGCAGTCGCACCAACGGCAAGTTGCCATTAACGGCCAGATACGATGGCGGCATCAACCAGTGTCTGAATTAGAGATGACGTTCGATCTGCTGACCAGGTGGCTGGGACTTGCGGGATGGTCAGTGAATGCCCCAACTGGTTGCAGCGCAGGGTGGCCGACGAAGAGCTGGGCGCTCATGGTGCCAGGCGCTTGGGGTCGCGCGGGAAGAGGGACGTCTTGCGAATGTTGTCCAGGCCGCAGAAGAGCATGACGACGCGCTCCAGGCCCACACCCGCGCCGCCGTGCGGCGAGCAGCCGTACTTGAACGAGTCGATGTAGGACTGGATGCTGTCGAGCGGGATTCCCCACCAGGTGGCGCGCTCCGCGAGAAGCTCGGGGTCGTGGATACGCTGCGCGCCCGAGATGATCTCCTCACCGCGGATGAAGATGTCAAAGGAGTTGGAGTAGTTGTCGTCGTCGGGGCAGGGCATGGTGTAGAAGGGGCGGATGGCCAGGGGGTAGCGGTGCAGGAAGTAAAAGTCGGTCTGGTACTTCTCCTTCACCAGCTTGCCCAAGGTGCGCTCCATCTCCGTGTTGAGGTCATCGTAAGGGCCAATCTGCCACCGACGCAGAGGTCAGGGACTGAGCGGGAAAGAGTGTGGGGAGGAGCAAGCGAGCCCGACATGGCCAGGGCACTCATTCCGCTAGGCGATGTTTCGGTACTGGTGGTGCGGCGATCAAGAACGACATTGTCAAACAGTGCGGCATGGTGAACGAATGCCGCAAGCTGTGCTCACGGCGATGGGCTCACCTCGTAGCCGGCATCTGTCAGCATCTGGATGCCCTCCGCAAAGGTGAGCTTCAGGGTCTTGCGCAGGTACTGCAGCGGCTCGAAGGGGTACTGCTCCCCGATGACCTGCAGCTCCTTGCCTGGCGAGCGGCGGCGGCAACACGACACGCCCGCATTGGTCAGCGGGGCCATTAGAGTTTAGGGTGCCCCACTTGAGCAGCGCCACCAACCATGATGGTGGAAGCTGTGTGACTAGCTAGGATCAATGCCACCCGGCGAGAATCACGAGTTAGAAGGGCCTCCTAGGTTATGTGAACCCTGCCACCAGCAAGTGCAGGAGGGGGACGGTTGGGGGGGGGGGGGGGGGGGGGGGCACCAAAGCGCTGGTTGAAGCCGTCGAACATGTGCACAAAGAGTCGGTCCAGCACGTCCAGCACCTCAAAGTAGTGCTCCTTGATCTCCATCTCCATGTCCAGCCCCGTGAACTCACACAGGTGGCGGTGAGTGTTGGAATTCTCCGCCCTGATGGGCACCAGTCCAGGTGCCCGGGAGCGCAAGTCAGCGATCCACAGTCCCCTCAATCAGGACTAGGTGAGCAGATCATCCTGGACCAAATCGAGATATTGACCGATAGCGATACTAAAGCTGCATCTTGGCACTTGGTTAGCTGTTCAAAGCCGGCATGTGCGGTTGGGCGATTTGAAGGGCTATGTGCACCCTAGCTAGTTCGCAGTTGGATGGCCTATAAACCCTAGCAACCATTGCTTTCGTCGAGCACACGCTTGAGGTACTTTACAGCCACATCAGCGTCGGGCCAGAGACTAGGCAAGTCCACAATACCCTAGGCACCAGAAGTACCCCTGAAACCCTAGGCACCAGAAATCCTTAACGGCACTGCTCACACATAGCAGCGCAGATGTTTTTAGTCCGCAACCTGGTCTGATTGGAGCTACTCTGTAGGGTGCGTGGCTAGGGTGTGCAGCCTCAGGACCCCATTTGACGGCGGCGGGCGCGCACACACCTGAAGACGGGACCAATCTCAAAGACCCTGCCAAAGTCGGCCGAGATGGCCATCTGCTTGTACAGCTGCGGGCTCTGCGCCAGGCAGCCCGGTTGCCCCATGTACTCCAGCTTGAACACCGACGCGCCGCCCTCGCTGGCGCCGCCCTGCAGCTTGGGGGAGTGGATCTCCACAAAGCCCTCGCCCAGCAGCGACTCGCGGAACAGCTGCGCATAGTCCACAGCGACTCAGTCATCCGCCTGATCCTATATTGGGTTACAGCCCCCCCTGGCATCCTCACCGCAGCCCTGTGGCGCAGAATGCAGCTGCGTACTACTCAGTGGCATGGGCGGGTGAGGTGGTGAACGCAGGAGAAGAAAGGAGGGAAAGGAGGAGGGGAAGGAGGGCCGTAACCAAATATACGCAATACTGGGTGTGGCATGGAATGGAGGAAAGGGAGAAGGGGCGGGGGGGGGGGGGGGGGGGGGGGCACCAGCCCGGTGGCGCCCTGAAGGCGGAAGATGGCCTGGTTGGCGGGCGTGCGCAGGTCGATGTAGCGGTTGTCCAGGCGGGTGTCCTGATTGACCGCCACGAAGCCCTCTTCTGCCGCCTGGCTCTGCGACCACGCCCGCCCGCAGCCAGGGCAGCATGCTGAGCAGTGCCCCCACCCCCCGGCACATACGCACACACACCAGTTGCCGCTTGCAAGAGGGGAGAGAAAGAGGGGAAGCGGGAGGGGGCAGGGACGCACCGGCGGGCGGGCGGCGTCGGTGACCTCAAACGGCAGGATGGCGGCGCGGCTGATGACCTTGACGGAGGTGATCATGACCTCTACCTGCTGGCTGCAGCCCTGGATGGCGGCCTCCGGCACCGCGACGCTGCCCTCCACGTCCACGATCGACTCGCGCGGGATGCCGCTCGTGTACTTCACCATGCCCTTGCTCACCGTCACGTCGTCCACAAACATGGCGCACTGCACCGTGGACGACTGCTGCCGGAGCACCAGGAAGGCGGACTTGCCCTTGCCCCGCACGGTGTGCACGCGGCCGCGAAGCAGCACCTGCAGCGGGGGAGCGGTTAGGGTCTTCTAAAAGGGTACATGACCAGGCCCATGCCCCCCCTACACACATACACCCTCTGGCGCCTCCTCCCCATGTGTGCGCTCGGGGTCTCTGGGATCGCCAGGCACTACAGAGCGCCGCCGACCAGATGCGGCTGGGCTTTCACACTGCCGCGCCATGCCTGACGTCCTGATTACTGGGATGGTTGTTGAGGTTGATGGTGGTTGAAATGGGAAAGCTGAAGGGCCAGGGGGGGGGGGGGGGCGCACTGTGGTGTCCTTCAGCTCCGGGGAGAGCGCGGAGACGTCTGTCCACACGCGCCCGGTGACAGCCACGCTCTGCACGCGAGGGGCGTCGCCGTACTTGTCGGCCAGGGGGTCGTCCTCTTCGGGGGCGGTCATCGCAGCGGCCTTCTGGCCACGCTGCTGGGATACCACGCCCTGTCAAGCGAGCGGCCACTATGTCATGGATAGGCGCAGGCCGCGGGATAGGGTGTTTGTGTGTCTGATTGTGTTTGTGTGTGTGTGTGTGTGTGTGGTGTGGGGGGGCCGGGGGGGGGGGGGGGGGGGGGGACGCCCACACACCCTCTCAGCCTTCATCCGCTCCTTCTCGGCTTTTGCGGCCGCCTTCTTGGCGGCCTTCTTGCTGATGGTGCCGGAGCCGTCCTGAGGCGAGCGGAGCGCACGCGGGAGTCAGGCATCTTAGCGAGGCGGGAGAGAGCCCGAGGCGCGGGTCCGCTCCACCGCTGACAGAGCATCACCCAGACCTCGGACCCCTTCGCTCCATCAACATCGAAGCGATTACACGCGGAGCTGGATAGCGGGTGTCGCTGCTGGGATTGCGACGGCCGCAGCACCGGGCGCCCGGCCGAAACAGCGGCGGCGGGGGCGGCGGCCGCGCGCTCCTGACTGCCCGGCTGCCCGGCACCCGATCCGAGCCTCGCCAGCCATCACCGCGCCAGACTCAGGGTTCGCTTTGCCGATATGCTAGGCTCTGGCGCATCGGCCCGGCGTGAGACTGACTGGTGCCGCTCTATCTCTTTGAGGGGGGGGGGGGGGGGACACCTGCGAGTCAGAGTCCGCGAGAGTCATGGCGGATACCTCCTCGGCGGGCGGTGCGGCGGCGTCGGCCATCGTGGCGGGCGGTGCGAGAAGGCAGCTGCCGTGCCGCTGCTGCCTTCGTGGCGTTGCTCGGGTGTGCAGGCTGCGGTGGTGGGTGTGGTCGCGCTGGTGTGATCGCGAGCGTCTCTTAGCCGCTACACCACTCACTCGGCTGGGGACTGCTGCGTGCCGTGCATGCGGCAGGAAGTTTTCTGGATTTGAGGGGTTTGGTTACACTGGCCGGGGTACAGGTAGTTTCCTGGATTTCGTTGCGCAGGGAGTTGGCAGTGTTCGTAAAGTCGGTCGTACGTACACGTATACCTGCATAGAACAAATTTCTAATTAATTATAGCTGCGCTGCCCAGTAGCGCCGACTAGCACGGCTCGGCGGCGGCGGGCGGCTCGATGATTCAACTGCTGCCGCTGCTTCATGGGCGCAGCGCGTGCTGTGCACCGTCCAGCGCAGGAGCTGCTCGCGCAGTATGAGATAGTCGCTAGGGAGCCTGCGGGCGAGGGTTATTTACATGAGCTAGCGCAGCAGAAGGCGATATCGGAAATCACCAAAAAAAAGGACAATCAGAAAGGTCCTGCGCGGGGGAGGGTGGTGCTGAGAGTCTGAGACCTACCTGTATACAAGTACATTGGGCGAACATACGAGACCTACCCGTATTTACACCGGCGGGCGGTGAAGAGGCCTTCAATAGTCTTGCCGTACGCTTCGGCAATTTTGCAATATTCCAAAAAAACGGTTAGTTGCTTTTCCTTCAATCGTTCTTGCGGACGAACGCTTCGACAATTTTCAATTGCTTCAATTTATATTTGCTTGATGACTATTATTACGGAGCGTTGCCTGTACATATTACTACAGGCAAAAGTAAAAAGTAAGGTTCGCCCCGGGACATCGGCCGAAGCCGCCGCAGCGCTTGACCTCTTGCGCCAATAACTGCAGCCGTATCCCCATAGGTCTGGCATAGTCCGTGGATCATTGCCCCATTCGAACCCCGAAGGGCTTATGCATCAACCGGGTAGACCCATGACATGCCGGGACGATATTGCCGAAATGCAACGGCCTAAAATCGTTCCCGGGACCTCTCGCGTACGAGACGACCGCTCAACCGAGCGGACAAGGGATGTACATACTACAGTATGTAGTAAAAACCCGCATGTCCCAAGGGCGAAGAAAACCCTCCGGGACAGGTATGTAGAATTGATTTTGTTGGGAGACTGGGGTCCAGGCAACCCCATGCATTTCAAAGCCCAGCGCCATCATCATGAATTCTCTCGATCCCCCAGAGTACGGCAGTACGGCACTCCGGGGTTTAGCACCATCTCTTTCCTTGCTCACCAAATAGAGCACGGACAAATCTAGCTAGCCTCCATCTCGATCGGGCACCATTGGCACCAAGGCGGGGTTTGGAAACGAAAGTGGATGGCCGGAAGCTTGCTTGAGCTGTAATTATTACACTATGTGCGTTCATAGTGTATATCGTGGTCAGAGATGGCAGGCCCTAATAAGAGCAACTCAGTATAATGGGCGGTGGAGGATAGCATAATAGCACGTTGTGATCAATTTCAATTCCAATTTTCCGCGTGCTCGTCGACGATCAAAAACCTTTCAACTGTTGTCGATTCGATATGCGGACTATTTTTAAACTCATCCGCCACCCACACCAACTATTTTGTTATTCCCTCCTCCATCTCACTCAAAAACAAACAAATGTATTCGTTTCCCACCCACCCAACCATCATACAGTATGGCTCCAAAACTGAGATCGATGCCCGAACGTACCAAGGCGCTCCCTACTGACGATGCCACCGGTCCTCCGGATAAAATGACATGTGCGACCCTACGTCTGAACCATTACGGAATCCTATGGCTTCGAATCATGCTCCGACTGATTCCGACAACCCCAAGGATTCCGACGAGGACGAGGAGTACTACCACGCAGGAGAGGAGTTGTTCGCCTCCGGTGAAGTATATTTAATTATATAAAATAATATATAAGTATATGTACATAACAGTGAGCAGCGCCACCCAAAATGCTTTCCTAATTGAAAAAATACAGTCGCCCGCCGCCAGGCAGCGGCCCACCAAGAGCGGAGGTAGCCAACGGCGGAGTCACAGTGCCCGCGCCCAAGTCTCGTTTTCTGTCAGAATGTCCCGACGGCGCCGGGTGATCACATGCATGCCTCTCGCATTGTGAAGGCACTGCAAAGGCGTTGCGCTGCATCGATTGCATGGACTGCGCCTAGTCTTGATCGCCATGCAAGGCGAGGATCAGAAAACGGGAATGACATCCAGTCAGCCCCATGAAAAATACAATGTTTCTCCCGCCCGTTCATATTCCGGCAAATCCAACAACAAGGCAAGGCAAGCAACTGAGAATATAGGAAAGACTAATGCAAACGACAACAATGCCGAAATACATACCAAACGGACTAAAATTGCCTAAATTGGGGGATAATTGGGAAAACAAACTTGTATTTCAGCAAATAGTCATCAGCAACAGTAAATAGGTCATATAACTCCGTATGCCCAAGGGGCGCGCTGTAGCGGTGGCCTAGGCGGGTGAGAGGCAAAAGCTGAGGGCAGAGTATGATGACCCCAGGAAGGGCACCACACCACCCCAACGAAGTCGGGAGACAAAAATAGCTCAAGTTCGGCATTTAAAATAGAAATGCAGCCCCCCCCCCCCCCCCCCCTCACCCCGGACAAAGACGGGAACCTCGTGGGCGAGCATCCGCGGATGAGATAAATCCGGAATTTACCAGACTGCGCATAGCGCCTGAGGATGGGAAAATATACCCAAGATCAGGTTATAGGGATTCAGACCATTCAAATGGGGGAAAATTGCATTTATTTCGGAATACGGAAATCTCCGGGTTCGGCAAAAACGGATTGCACGGGGTTATTCCGACGTTGGCTCCATAAAGAGGAAATTGTCTGGAGAAATATCTGCACACACCTTGTCACCGGGCTGCGGACGCCGCCCAATCCGGAATAAATACAATAAGCCGTGAGCTGCGGAGTTTACAGGATTATAGTGCAAGGTTTTCGGGCACCATACGGACCGGGAAAACGGTCAGAGGGCCTGCTGAAAGGGGTACTCCCGGATAACAAAACGGACCGCCGCAGGGCGGGAACAAGGATCACAAGGCACAATGATCACGACATGCTATGGGACTTTATATATCGCATATGATATGGGACTTCATACCGCATTACTGAGCTTTCCCGCATGGTAAAACGGAACTGTAGCTCCGGTAGGGTTGGCCCCGATATGGGCAGCCCGGGTGCAGCCATCATAGTGACGTGCGTGGCTTCGCCTTTGAACGGTTGGGCACCTCGCTCGGGCGTCCCTGCGTCGTTTGTGTTGTTTGGGGGACCCGTCGCCGCTACCTGCCTTTTGAAACCGCGGCGATCGGGCGTTTCATGCCCGGCCCTCGGTCATTCCGAAGATCGATCGTGTGTGGCAGCGGGCGGGATGGGCTAGTGCGCTTTGATGTGTATTATACCCAAGGGCAGGGTGCGCATGTCCGCGAGCGTTCTGCAGGCCGCCGGTGGGGGTGGTATTTGCGGGAACACCGCTCGTACTAGGATCGCCACGCCGCCCACGCCCTCCCTCTCCTCCCCACCCCTCGCTCTTCCCCCCCATGCGCGCCCGCCACATGTGCGTTGCGAGGCTTAATGTGAATGGGATGTTGGTGGAGGGAGGTGGAGGTTGTTGGCGCGCTGCTGATCGAGCGATCATAAGATGCTATGCTTGTTCAGGAGACCACGGTTAGGGCGACCGATATGCGAGTGCCTTTTAATCGGTACTCTGACTACTATTCGTTCGGTGACCGTGTTGAATCGGAATGCGGGTGTTGCGTGTTTGTCCGGTCGCTGTATCGGGCGCGGCAGTCGGCGCGCCACACCCATGTTGCACCTGTGTCCGGGTGGGGGGAGGTTGCAGTGACTCCGCGGTGGGTGGGGGGGGGGGGGGGGGGAGAGAGATTGCACTAGTGACTCCGCGGCCATTATATTTAAATCGGCCTATTTGCCCACCGGCTCACAGGGGGGACCGTATCGGGGCCGCCCGCGCAAAGAGTTGGCGCGGCTTCGTACGAGTTATCCGAGGGATATGATCGTGGTAGGGAGGGTTGGAACATGGATGAAAGGGAGTTGGCGGCTCTACTCAAGCGTTGGCGGTGCCTTCCCGGCGGTAAACCAATGTAGCCGCGGGCTGTATTGGCGCGCGAACGCAGCACTTGCCGGAGGGGTAGCTGCCGCGTTCTCGACCACTTCATCGCATGGCCCCCCACCGTAGGCCCTCCCATCCCTCTCTCGCCCTCGGCATGGGTGGGCTACTCTTGGGACACCTCTTACCCCTTCCCTGTCCAGTCTTCTTTCCCCGTGGGCGCCATCCGCGCCACCCGTCCACCTCCCATGCATGAACGCATGCTGTCTGTAAGTCCCATTCCCAAATCGGCCCACGGTGACTCTTCCTTTGAATGGCTGAAGCCGTTCCACGATTTCGTCACCGCGAATCTGATCGAGGTGCTCGCCCCTCTGGATGACCCACATGTAGACGGCGGGTCCTCGGGAGGGGGTGGGATCCATCGACACCGGCGCCGACCAATTTATCAAGGCAGTATGGTCGGCGGCGCGCGGGGTAGAGGCTGCTACCAAGCCCATGCGTCGTCGTGGCCTTGGGCCGCCGCTGCAACGGTCTATCCTAGGTGCGATTGTTAATCGTCGGCGCATGGCCTTTATGGCGTGCCGGAGGACTAGGGGCCCTCGGGGTGCCGCTCTAGCGTCGGCACATTATGCTGCTGCACGGCATAAGGTTCGGACACTAGTACGTTATAGCCCCCGCCGGCGGATGGAGCGGGCCGTGCAAAAAGTGGTTCGGAGACGGGAGTTCTGGAAGTGGGCGCGCTCTCTCCGTAAGGGGCACAGTTCATTCGAGGGCGCGAACGACCCGTCAGGACGCGATATATACTTTATCGGAATTACTTCATACGGAGCCAGGCGAAATCAATGGTGCTGGGCGCGGCACTATTGGGAGCTGTTGATGTTGCGTGACCCCCACCCCGTAGCACAACGGGTTGCGATATACCGTTCGGCGTGGGAACACCGCCACGGTACATCGCCACCCATTGCCCCCGCACTAAACGGGGTTAATGGGCCTATAGCATAAGGGGCAAGGCTCTTATCAAGGCTCTTAGACGTTAACAAAATATGAAGTCCCACGGGCGGGATGGGATATAAACTTGGATACGTCCCGAATAGTCATTTGGCAAGGCATTCTTGGCCTTAATAAACAGGATATGGACTATAAGAACTATATCCCCCAGCAATAGCGTAGCTCGGCCATAGTATCGGTGCCCCAAAAATGCGACTTGACCGCAATGGACAATCATAGGGGTATATATATTGATTATGGGTGCCGCTATGAAACTCCTTATGAATGTAATTACCCAACGCTTACAAGACGTCTGCCATGCATAAGGGATAATCCCATGCTGCCCATAAAGGGGGGGGGGGGGGGGTTATGCGAAATGAGGAGGGCCCCATGCAAGTCGCCAGCTTGTTCGATATAGCGGCTCGTCGCCAAGCGTTAGATATATTCACGTACGCGGGATTTATTGACTTCGGGAAGGCATATGACACCGTACCGATGAGCTTTGATTCCTAAAACTACAAGCCATAGGAGTCACGGGTCATATGCTTACCTTCCTTAAGAAATATATAGGGAAATGGAAATTAAAATTGCAATTAGTTACAACGTCTATTCTGCTGCATCCACTCACTCAGACTGAGTTGCTCTTAGGACCTGCTATCTCTTTACCACAGTGGGGAACACGAAGTGTTGTCACAGCTCAAGCTACCGGCCATCCTCCTATGTTTCCTAGCCCCTCCTTTCAATGCGCTATAGCTAAGACAACAACGCCCCCATGCTGTCCCTACCTTAGTCAGACCCATTTCATCCCGAGCTCAGCAGGCACGTTTAGGCAGCCAGAGGCGTCCCGCCTGCTGCTACTGAGGTGTGATATGGGAGGGGAGCCAACCGGAATAGCTATATGGTGCTCAGTATTTATGTACCGCTGAGCCGGCTAGCTTGATGGGGTGGGGGCTACAATCCCCTCCATCTCTAATACATAATTTTATTTTTTTGGCCCAGTATACTGCTTTTAATGGCATGATGACTCCGTCTCGTGCATGTACCAAGCCCGTGGGTCGGGCGATACACTGTCTGTAATACTTGCGGGGAAAGTGCTGGTAAATTCGAAAACATGCATCCGGGCGTATCGACTAGAAACGTCCGTAGTTCTGGGGTGACGGCGCTGATATCTGCGGGCGTGCGTCCGGCTTGGGGTTGGGCGCCTTGCCGGCGGAAGGTATCCGTAGACGGCCTACCCGCAGCTGCAACGGGTTCGTCCGGCGCGGGGGCGACGGGGGCGGTGAGCCTCGGCCGCGAGCTGGGCCAGACGGGGCGCCTCGGCTGGTGTGCTGGTTGTGTAGGATTGCTCGAGGGGGGCGGTGGCCTCCGAGGCCTATCCTGTCGCGGTGGGGGCATGGGCTGCGGCCGGTGGAGACGGCTCGGGGTGCGGGGCTAGATCGACGCTTGTCGCCGGCTGATCGACTGCCGGTGGCGAGTCGTCGCCGCCCATCTCCATGGCTTGAGGGGCTGCCGCGGCCGGGGCGTGGGCCGCTTGTGAGATAGTTGGTGGTGGCTGGGGCTCTTGGGGGAGCTGGCCATGGTGCATTGCCGACTGGTCGGCTGTACTCGGCGCCGGTTGGTGAGCACTCGCGATCTTCCCCCGCGCATATATGTGCGTGATAGTGGCCGCGACGAGTTTCGCGTCGGGTCCCGTGTTAGTGGCGAGTCCGGCTCTGATCACCCTTGCCGGAGCGGCGGCAGCCGGTATAGGGGCGCGTCGGGCCACTACTGCCTGGACGTCGTGAGTGGATGTGAATGCCCCGAGCTTGGGGCCGAGGGTACGGATCGGGTTCTGGAACACACGGCTGCGGCGCAGGTCGACCCCCGTCGCACGGTTGCGGGTCGCCAGACTGCTGAGTAGCGGGGCGACTTGCGTGGCACAGTCGGTATCAAGGGGAAGATCGATTGGGGGCTGGCGGGACTGGCGGCTCGAAACGCGGAGGAGACGGCGGACATCAGGTGGGAGGCGGGTGTATGTGTATTTTTCGCGGCAATGGCTGCTGGGATCCTGAGAGGTTCGGCTCTGCCGCTGCGCGGCGCATCGATAGTGGCGCCGACCGCGGCCTCCTGCTGGTGTTCCGTGGGGCTGTTGATGGTCATGTTGGCTGTTGAGATAGTCTCCTATGGAGCCTCCTCTTCACGCCTCCGTGGGCGCTGGCCGGCAGTTGGCATGGGGCGGGCAACAAGTGGAAGTCTGGTGCCTGCGATTTGTTCCGCAGCGATGGCGGATCGGATCATGAGAGGTTGGGTCGTGCCGCTGCGCGGCGCATCGATAGTGGCGCCGACCGCGGCCTTCTGTTGCTTCTCAGGTCTGGTGATGTCCATGGTGGTTGTAGTGAGGGTCTCATGTGGAGCCTGCTCTTCGCGCCGCTGTGGGCGCTAGCCGGCAGTAGTTGGCCTGGTGGTGGGTCGTCCGGTCGTCGGGCTGTCAACCGTTTCATAAGAGTACACTATCATCACCACCGGTAGAGCCGCGCCGGCTCGTCCGGATTTAGTACATACGCAGTACTTCGCCCTGTGTTAAGGGCCGGCGGGAAAGTGAGAAGTCTAAAAAAATTATAGGGATAGTATCGTACGGGTTACTAAGACCGGGGTGGCCACGGAAACACTATCAGACCCCATACCCATAGAGTGTGGCCTCCGACAGGGGTGCCCCGCTTGCCCCATCCTATTTAACATATTCATAAACGTTGTATTCGATGGGGTAGCACATATAGGTGTGATGTACCAGGGTGCACTGACACATATATTAGCGGCAAGGCAACCACTACATGTGCCATGTCAACTATACACGGACGGCGTTGTTGGTGTCGTGAGCTCGTTCGATAACCTCCATGCCATGTTCACCCGCTTCTCGCAATATGGGCGGAGGACCATGTTATGGGGTTTGGAGTACTTAAGTGTAGGGTGATGGCATTAGGTCGATATTCCGACGAGACCACGTTATGCGAACAAGCTGATGCCCGATGGCAACATGGGTGGGAACGGATAATGATTGTAAATGAATATAGGTATTTGGATTCGATCATTAACTCGGTTTTAGGCATGCGGCACATAGTAGACGACCGGCGGGTTAAGAAGGGTAAACGCGCCATTGAGGCGCTCGATTCAGTATTAGTCCGTGGACGGGACATAATAATTTCTATCAATGTGCTTATACATGTCTTTAAAATCTGTATATTACCGGTTCTAACTTTACGGGTGTGAAGTATGGGGTATGAATAGAACTAGCGAGGCAAATACATTACAAACCGTACTCTATCAGTCCTTGCGGTGCCTTATTGGGGAGGGTAACAACTCCCATGGGGCAATGGCCACTGCACCGATGATCCGGGAATTGGATATTGCGCCCATAGAGGCTACGGCCGTTGCATCACGGGCTCGGGCGTTCCTGAATGCATCCGACTTGAATACAAGTATGACCCATTTAGTAGATGATCAGCTGAGTCGGGCGCGCCCTATAACACGTGGACTTCGGGGACTATATATATATACGGTGATTATATCGACTAGCTAGTAGGGCGAACGTAGGACTACCTGAGGGCGCGCACCTTCCACTTGACAAGTCACTGGCCGCGCGCGATGCCGCTAAATTAGTAAAGGCATCGGTGTGGGCGCGTTACGGATCGTCGGCAGCGTTAGCCCGGACTAAAACTTGGTCTATCTATATATGTCCAAGCGTCTTATGATGCGGGTCATCATAAGACGTTCATTGCCACAACAGTACGGTGTGGGTGTACCCGCAGGGTTATGGCCGGGCTGCACATTATGGTACGATTACGCACCCGAGTATTCCCCACTGCCCGCAGCGATTGGCCCGGATTCATGCCATGTCTGAGCGGTTCCTTGAACACTACCATGCATGTGGCGGAAGTGAATATGAGACTATCGTACATATGTTGGTGGAGTGCCTGCGGTGGGGGTGTCACCGTGCGTCACAATTTGGGGTTGTTAGTTCCAGTGTTTAGGGATTTGATCAGTAGTCATATTATTGGGTCAACACCTGAGGACTTAACTGCCTTTATTTTGGGCGGGGCTCCCCCCCGCTCCTTTCACGGCGCCCTGGCTTTTACTGTGGAAGGGAAATTTGTCCAATTATGGCATCGGGCCCTCCCTCACATTGCCTTATCTGTTGCACATGTATCGTACTCCCAAAATGCTTTGCTCCGCGGGATGGGGCTTGCCCCAACTCGCATTACTCGAATGGGCCGACGCCCAAACGGGTAGGGCGGACCTTTCGTGGTCAGTGCCGGGTATTTTGATGGCAGTGTTTTAGACAGTGCTGATCCAACAGTGTTGGAAATCGTCACTGGCCTCCAAATAGGATTGCAGAATGCTTCGGCAATTCGCTTGTTGACTCTAACGGAGCGTCGCCGACCCTGGGCTTTCCGTATCTGGATCGCTACGATTGCTGCCTAAACGGCCGTCGTAGAGATGCGGCAAGGGTTTCACAATTGCCAGTCCTGTCCCGGAGGCGAAAATAAAAGCAGCCATGATATTATGGCGGCAGCGCGCGAGCGCGCGCGCAGTTCGCAGTAGCGTATCAGCTAAAGAACGGAGCGTCGCCTGCCCAGGGCTTTCCGTATTAACTGGATTGCTACGACCGCTGCCCCTAACTAAAGGGCCGTTGTAGATCAGATGCTGCAAGGGTTTCACTAGTGCAAGTCTAGATGCCCCGGGGGCGAAAAAAATCAGCTAAACAACCGTAACACGGGTACAGTATTCATACGGCGTTTGACGAACGGCACTACCGTGCGCGTCGTTCGCGGTGGGGCGACCTACGCCCAGAATACCAGGCGGCAGCACAGAGCCCCCACCGACTGCCACTCGCAGGACCCAGGCCATATCAGCAGCCTCCGCGATCCAAAGCGCCCCACACGCAAGTTCAAGCCTCCAGGCACCTCCAGGGGACGTTACAGCTCGCGTCCTGGGGCGGGCGGCGCGGGTCGGCGCCATGGCGGAGCGGACGGTGCACTACCGCAGCGTTGACCCCATCCAGAATCTCAAGCTGCGCGTCGTGCTGACCTGCCGGAGCGGCACCAACACGGACCAGCCGAAGGAGGTCCCGGCTGGAGAGGCAGGCGCAGAGGTGAGTTCGCTCACCGGGCGGGGGGCCGAGGGTGGCTGCGAGTGGGGTCGTCTTTGGCATGGGGTGCAACTAGCGACACCGGAGTGTATGTGAGTGGCGCCTGCTGTACTCGCAGGCAGGTGGCGCCGCGGAAAAGGGCGGCTCCCCCCGGCGCTCGACGATCCTGGGGCGGTTCGGCCTTTGGAAGGGGAAGGAGAACGCGGGCGACGGCGGCGGCAAGGCGGCAGGAAAGGAGGCGGGAGAGGGGGAGGAATCGGGCGCCGATGCGGAAGGCGAGGGGGCGGAGGGCGGCGAGGCAGGGGAGATGGAGGGCGAGGGCGAGCAGGAGCCGGGGTCGGATGCGGCCGTCGAGGCGAAAGCTAAAGCCAAGGCCCGGAAGCACGAGGACTCCTGGAGCGCGGTGGTCGGCTGGCAGGAGAAGGTCTTCAGTGGGCAGGAGGTGTTTCATGCAATGGTGGGCGCGACCCCTTGCCCCCATCTCCCAGCTTCGCTTCCACCCTTGCACCGCCCGCATGCTCCACGGCGCTCCTGAGCGAGCAGCCGACCACGCCCCGCCGCCTCCCCGTCGCAGGACGAGCACCCCCACGACGCGCTGCTCAGCCCGCGCGCCGTCCGCGCCGCCAAGGCCAGCCCCGAGAAGACGCGCGCGATGCGCAGCCTGGCCAACGCTTCGCTGCAGGCGTCCTACAGGCAGACCATCACTCGGCAGACGCGCCGCTCAGTGTGGCCCCGCCCCACCCCACCCACAGAGCCACCCGCCCATGCCCGGACCCGCTCCCAAACTTCAGCAGCGCCACCTATCTGCTGCATGCTGCCCCTCTGTCCTGAGCCCCCACCTAACGCAACCAACCAGGTGGATGGCTCCCAAGACAGCCGCATCTTCACCTACATCAACGCCGACGAGTTCACCGAGCGCACCGAGACCGACCGCACCGTGTCCACCTCCGACAAAGAGCACCTCAACCCGCTCGCCATGGCGCTGTACTCCCGGCCCCGCGGCAGTAACCAGGTGGGTCGGGCCGGCACGGCTGGATGGGGCGCTGCTCGCAGGTACAGCATGGCTTGGGCAGAATGCGGGGCTGAGCTGCCGCGGTGGTGCAGGTGCTGAAGTACCAGACGATGTTCGTCATGGCGGACTGCGGCGAGAAGGAGGGCGGGCAGCGCATGGAGAAGGTGCTGGTGGCCATCAAGGCGTACCCCGACGGCAGCTTTGACATGCGGCCCGGCCTGAACCGGCGCGACAAGGACGGCAACCTGCTGGACGACCCCTACGAGTTTGAGGATGACAATGGCGAGCGCTCACCTGCAGCCTCCACCTGCAAGCAACAGCCATCATTTCGTATGCTGAGGCGTTTGCGCGCGCGCGCCCGCGCGCATGTGTGTGTAGACGCATAGGGAACTGAGCTGCGCTGTTCTGCTGCTCCTCCCAGGTGCGCAGTGGTACTACACCGTGGAGAACGCGGCAAAGACCGACGCCACGCTGGAGGAGAAGCGGGCAGAGGAGCTGACAAAGTGGCACAACGAGCGGGCGCGCGTGCTGCGCAAGGCCCTCGTCAACCAGATGTTTGAGCAGGCGCCCGGGCCGTCCCCGGACGCGCTGCGCTTTGTGCTGATGGCGGAGATCGTGGCGGCGAAGGACTTCAAGCAGGACCAGCTGTGGGTGGAGTACGACATCCGCTACGACCCGGAGATCTGGGCCGTCAAGCCGGAGCCCAGCGAGCCCGGCCACCTGCAGGGCTGCACCCACGTCTCCACCTGCGCCAAGTACCCCGGGGAGCCAGGTGCGCGCAGGCAGCCCCAGGTGCCGCGCTTCACCGAGCATCCTACTCCCCGCGCCGCGTGTCCGCGGACAGTCCGACATTCACCCTGGCATCGCTGCCCCCCCATGTGGCAGGCCGGGGCGTGCTACCGCACTACGTGGCGCACTTCAGCCACCCCATCGAGTTCGAGTTCTTCGCCCAGGGGTCCCCCAAGCCCAGCCAGTGGCCCAGCATGTGCTTCCAGGTGAGTCCCCGCCATTGTCATCCTGCAGGTTTAGGCCGGAAACACATCAGATGTGTCAACGCGATGCCGCACAGCAGTTGACTTTTGGGGCCGCTATAGCACTGTAGTGGTACTACGTGTGCGGACGCACTTACTTTAAGAAATCCGATTAATGCGAGCCTTAAATCGGGCTTGCAAACAAAGGAACATTCGCTTTGGTCCAAATCTGACTGACGCTAGGTAGGACGGGTTGTTATTCATGGTGTTGTAATTACCGCGCCGGCGCCCGCAACCGTATGAACAGCGGCCCGTGCCGTGTGGGTCTCGTCTGGTGGCTGCGGTTGTGACCCTGTGTGTGCATGAGCAGGTGAACACGTACGACAACTGGGACCGCTACACCGTGCAGGGCTACACCCACCTGCCGCTGCACGCCATCTCGCGCGGCGGCTGCGCCGTGCACCGCCTCACCACCTGGAAGCCGCTGGGGACGGTGGTAGACAAGCTGAACAGCTTCTTCATCGGCGGCTCTGCGGAGCTGAAGGACATCACGTACAGCGGGGTGCCGCAGGTGCGCGACTCGCTGCTCTCCGCCGCCCCAAGCCCAGCCGCTCCGAGGGACCGCCGCCGGTCTCGCCATGCGACGTAAACCCGCTGCTAGAACCGCAGCCAGCACCCCCCAGTTCCTTGCCTCGCTGTACACCACCGCCTTTGCACCGCGGCGTCGTGTTGGGTTAGGAAGACGGCGAGGCACCGAATGGGCACACGTGGGCCATTGGCTATAGCGGCAGGTTTCGCCACTCCCCCCCTCCGGGCCGTACTCGTTTCATGGCTGCACTGAGAGAGGGTGTGCGCGTGTCGGCGCGCGGCAGTCCTTCAACGGCAAGTTCCTCAGCAGGTTTGGCTTCAAGGCGGAGACCTCCGGGGTGCTCAAGATCCGCACCTCGGCCATCCTGCAGCAGCGGCGCCCCCCGCAGGAGAGCGCCCACACGAAGGCGGAGACCAAGCGCTCCATGGCGCAGGCGTCCATGGCTGCGCGGGTGCGGCCGACCGCGACGGCAGCCTGCGCCGTATTGCACCGTTCGTGCTGCCGCAATGCATTGGCCGCTGTGCCTGTTGCCCTGCTGGGGACATCACCTGCATGGGCGTCGCAGTACAAACTGACTGAAAACACGTAGCTGATACCATACAGTACACACCTTCTTTAAATGTAATATCATTCAAAGGTAATTTATAGCGATGTTTACACGGATTAGGTAGTTCGGCGTTAGACGGATATGTATTGAATTATTCTATCTTTATTTATTATAGTTTAATGGCGATTTTGTTCTACATTGGATGAAGGAAACGAGCGCGGAATTGGGCCGGCTCTGGTGGCGATGTGCTGACGCTGCGCGTGGGCCAATCTGCGCCTGCTGTGGTGGAGAGCGCAGGACGCCACACGGAAGCGCGAGATGCTGACGCTGGCGCGCGTGGTGGAGCGCGCGCGGCGGCGCCTGGAGGCGGCACGCGGCGGGCCGGTGGTGGTGCGCGGCGAGGCGATGGAGGCGATGGCGGAGCCGCCCACGCTGGTGAAGGACACGGAGCCGGAGGAGTGGGAGGCGGAGGAGGGCGGCCTGGCGGGCTTCTCCGTCAAAGTGCAGGTGCAGGCCGGCGCCCCCCTACATCTGTCTTTGTTATAACAGTTGAATTATATCAAACATGCGATACATATGTGTCCTTCTCTCTCTCTCTCTCTCTCTCTCTCTCTCTCTCTATATATATATATATATATACACACACACACACACACACACATATATATATCTGTGTGTGTGTGTGCGTGTGTGTGTGTGTGTGTGTGTGTGTGTGTGTGTGTGTGTGTGTGTGTTCATATATGTTTATATATGTATGTATGTATATATGTATGTATGTATATATGTATGTATGTATATATGCATGTATGTATATATCTACCGCATCGCAAATAAAGGCGGATAAGACTCGGTATTAGCAGTGGAATGAGAATCCCCGTGTCAGTGTGCCACAGAGTCAAGTCTGCATATTCATATTGGCAATCATATGAATGGTATTTGTGTAATGTAGCCAGTCTGCGCAGGGCTCCGCAGTTGTGCTGGATAGCGTGTCATGTGTGCCTCTGGGGGGGGGGGGGGGGGGGGTCTGCACCGCGAGATGAGCGCCGTCCCCTGGCTGTGGCACCCACCCGGCCGTCCACAGGGCCGCCAGCCGCTGCGCTACCAGTGGTTCAAGGGGCAGAAGGCGCTGCGCGGCGACTCGGGCGCGGTGCGCCAGCTGCTGCTGAAGGACGTGCAGATGGTCGACGCCGGCAGCTACCACTGTGTGGTCAGCAACGCCGACGGGAAGGTCGTCAGCCGCAACGCCAAGCTCAAGTAAGCTCCCATTCCCCCTTTCTGTGCTTTTCAATGACAGTCATCCGACCCTTGTCGGCATGCCCAATGTCAAACTGCTGCGAATCGTTACAGTACGCATATAGTCAATAATCCGCCCAACGTCCTGCGCTTGGTCTGTCCTCACCGTGTCACCATGCGGGCTATGCTTGCCTGCCCGCAGGGTTGTGCCGGCGCTCGGCTTTGTGGAGCAGCCGGACGATTACCTCGAGTGCGTGGAGGGCTCCACCGCCAAGCTGGCGGTGGAGGCAAAGGTGAATGGCGGCCGGGAAGGGAGGGGTGGACAGAGATGGGAGATGCTGAGTGGATGGCGGCAGTGGCTTGGTCGCTTGGCCGCAGGGATTGCCCCCCTCACGACCCCCTCCCCCCCCCCAGGGCAAGCCCCCGCTCGAGTACCGCTGGTTCAAGGACCAGAAGGAGCTCAACTTTGACGACACCTGCCAGTCCCCCGAGCTCGTCATCTCAGACACCGGCCCCAGCGACTCGGGATACTACTTCTGCGTCGTGAGCAACGACGGTAGGCTCCTGCCCTTGTGGGATTGGAAATGGGAGACCGCCATCGGCAGTGCTCTGAGCCTGCTGGGAAGTTGCGTGCCTGCCTGAATGACGCGGAGCTAAGGGGTTATGTCGGCGTTACTGACTGTGCGCACGTATCTGCCGAGCAGGCGGGAGCGAGCAGTCGGAGAACTGCCAGCTGTTTGTCACGGCGGACCGGCAGCCGAAAAAGCCGACCGAAAAGAAGCCGGCTCCGAGTGCTGAGAGCGAGACCGATAGCGAAGACGATGGCGAGAGTGCCGAGGGGGAGGAAGAGGGGGAGGATGCGTCGGAGAAAAAGGCGGCCGGCAAACCAATGGGGAAGGAAACGGGACGCGGCGTGAAAGCGCCGGCGCTCAAGCCGGTGAGCCGATCGCGGGGCGACCGTGCAGGCGACCCGGATAATCGCAAGTCAGACGCGGCGGTGGCGTTCGACGACGTCGACGATGTTCCTGCTCTCGACGCGGAGAAGGCGGCCAGTGAGCGTGGCTCGGTGGGCAGCCGGGTGACCAACAGCGATTCGGACGGCGAAGGCGGCGGCGAGGCAGCGGTCGCCGTGGCGGAAGCGGCGCCCACGATCACCGACCACCCGCAACACGCTGCGGTTCGGGAGGGCGAGGCGGTGGAGTTCCGAGTGGGTGCGAGTGGCGGGGGCGAGCTTCGTTACCAGTGGCTGCGTGACGGGGAGGCGCTGCCGGGCGAGGCGGAGGCGACGCTGGCGTTCATGCGTGTGGGGCCGGAGCAGGCGGGCGAGTACTGCTGCGAGGTGTCCCGAGGCGACGGGCGAGGCGGCGTGGCTCGCAGCGACGCCGCGCGGCTGCAGGTGAACAGGCTGCCAGCCACTGACGACATCCAAGAGCTTGACGACGTCGAAGAGATCGAGGCTTAAGTGGACAGCCGATTGCCCCGGTGACGTGCTGTGTATCATAACTATTTGACGAGTGCAAGAACGACTTGACGAGCCAGGCTGTTGCTCGGCATTCAAGCCATTCATCCTTTTACACATATTTTCGCCGCCGGCTCGGCTGCGGAGCGCGGACTGCTCGGCAATCCGGGAGTGGGCCTCTGGGCATTGTCCTCTGGAGCATTGTCCTCCTGTTTTCCCCTCTGCTCTCTCTACTGGCGGCGACGCTACCTGTAAGAATTATTACCCCGCGTCGTTAGCGGTGCATCCGACCTGTGTCGCTGCGCGATTTTGAGATTTTCTGGTCGTGGGGCCGCGCAACGCAGCTCGCGAGCGCCGCTGGTTAGCGCGCAGCACCCAGTAGTAGCGAGGTCACCGCGCAGCAGCACCCAGTCGCTAGATGACGCACTAAACGCGGCACCATCATCGGGGCGGCTCCGCCCCCTGCTCGCGACAGTGGTCGTCGTCTGCGCTCCAAAACCAATCTATACGCTGGCGCGACGACGAAATCGTGCCGCCAAGCAGTGTCCCCGCGCTTCGGTTGGGCTCCGAAACCGTGGGGTCATCGTCTTCTCATCCTCTTTGGCAGGGCGCTGGTTTCGGAGCACCGGCTGTACGCCGCGAACGTGGAAAGATGGTCCCGGAGCATCGTCGCCGCGAGTCGCCCTTGACGGCGGCCGTAGAAGTCTCGACTCCCGCGTCACTTGCCGCGAGTTGCCGCCAACACTTGCCTGGCCAGCTCGCATCGGGGCGTGCGCGCGCGCGAGGGACAATAGGGAAAGGGGGTCGCGGATCGTAGGGCGGCTGCGTGGAGTCGTGACGCAACGTCGCAACTAGCAAGAATAGTGCGATGCCATGGGAACACGAGAGTGTGAGTGGGGCACTGATTATCACTGATGGGAGCTCTCGCATGTCCGGCTGAAGTCCACCTATGACCTTATTGCGACGAAGAATCATGGAACAAATCAACAAATGCGGACCAGGCTCTCTCAATTTATACTCACGATAGCGGCGCGATTGCGCGGTGACACCAGGGGTGACCCCTGGTGACACTTCGACATCGCACAGCGCACTGCCACGCGCACCGCGCGGCGTACGTCAAGTTACTATTTTGCGGCTACCGGTACTGCTGATGGGAGCCGAAATGAGGAAGAGTACCCTGTAGCGGCAGCAAATCCGTGCGCTAATAGTACATTCACAAACGCAGTACGGCAGTACGACTTGTTTGCATAGATTGCCAGTACAAGCTCACAAATAGGGTTGGGCTGCAGTCCACTTTTGAATACTGCATGCTGCAGTGCAGTGCAGTAGGCTCCAGTGCAGGCTGCAGTACTGCAGCCTGCATTGCAGCCTGCAGTTAAGGCTGCAGTCAATGGGCTGCAGTACTGCAGGCTGCAATGCAGGCTGCAGTAGCATTGCATTTGCTGATTTCAGGGAAGGGAAGGGCGGGACAGTGAAGGGCAAAGGGGCTGCCATGGCGGATGCAGAGGGGCAACAATCGTGGTGGAAGTTGTAATACATCATTAAATTGCCTACAGAGGGGAAAAGCCTACTGTGTGTACATTTGTGTGTGTCCAATGATGATGTTGTCCCAATGCATGCATAGTGAAACATGCGTAAACAAGCATGATGGCATAAAAACCCTTTAATCCCCCGCCTCCTCATCCGCTGGCTCGGCTCCATACTGCTCCAGCATGGACTCCACCGCTTCCCATTGAATGCGGCTGGCCTCCCCCTCGCCCTCGCCATCAAGGACTTGGCTAGCCAGCCAATCCTCCGCGCATGGCTTGAGTAGATCCGCCGCCACGGCGCTGAAAGCAGCCTCCCCGTAGTACGACGCCAGTAGCTCCTTGGATTCAGGCCTAAGAGTGGGTCATCTTCGTCGTTGTCGATGAGAATATCGTCGGATTGCATCCCAAGTGGTGTCTGTGCCACTCGTGCTGACCTGTTGGCTGCAGTGCTGGCCGCTGCGGCGCCGGTGCTGTCCGCTGCCATCGCGGACCATCGCTGCTGCGCCTTGCTCCGCGGCAGACTGGTCTCCCTCCATGTAATTGACGAAGAGTGACGAGAGGAGGATGGCAGGTAGTGGTGCCTGGGTGAGCGTGAAGTGAGGATAGGTTCGGCTGGTGTGTGTGGTCTACTGGTATGTGACCCGATGCGGCGACGTGTGATGGTACAAGCGAGTACGGTGCTATCCGCGGCGCTCGGACCGCCGGAACTGTCGCCATATGGCTTGTTGTCATTGGCGGGCGCCATCCAAACGCTATCCAGTGAGATTTGGGGCTGTTTGGGTTACTGCACTGCAGTCCCTTTTCGGGAAGTATTGCAGGCTGCAGTGCAGTAGGCTAACTGCAGGCTGCAGTTTCTGCCATCTGCAGTGCACTCGATACTGCAGCCCAACCCTGCTCACAACCAGCATCGACCATATGCTGAGGCAGTCGCGGTTGCCCACCCGAGATGCTTCTAAACTACTACAGACTGCGGACTGTTCATCGGTTCATCCTGTTCCTGGGAGGCGGGGTTCAGGTGGCGGGCAGGATTGGAGCGCTGACGACACACGCATTCGCAAGTTACGGATCGTAATAATCATGTACTCTGCGCAACGACATCGCACAAGATCCACCACACACATTGCAGCGAGGCGCTTCCTGACCCCCTATACCCATAATCAAGTAGTAGTGTGCAGGCACGCGCATGCATGCATCTCCTGGATGAAGGCCAAAACATTCAACACGGCCTGCCCTGGCCCATCTGGCACGCACAATGGAACACCTGCCGATTTCAGCATTGCAACCAACAATGCTCATTACTGCGGCTACTATCTAGCGAAACGCATGCATCCACTATAGGCAGTTTCATTCAGTTGTATTCTCCTTGCTACCGCATGTTTCCTGGTCCGTTGATGAGACAGGCTGCCTCAAGCGCCCCTAGCTGTAGAGAGTACATACACCACCCCCATGAGAGACGGCCTTGGTGGCATCGGCTGGATCGGCAGCTAGGGGCCCGATTCGGGGCAGTCTGGTCGGTGCAGGCACGGCACAGGCATCCAAGATCCGATGATGCGCCTTACCGAGGCATGCAAGTCGCAGCAGGCTTCGGTCATTGAGCGAGGCTGGTGACATGCGCCGCACGGTGTCGTCTCCAGCCCACACCCAAACAAGCGCCTCCCCGCACACCCGCGCCCTGAATGGTCACACGCCCACCCCCTGACCCCTGCGCCGCGCTGACGACAGCGAGGGAAGCTTGCCATGGGAGCTCGTCCATCCGGATGTCCAAATCTCTCGGTCATGCAGGGACTCTATTGCCGGGCATCCACATCAGCACGGCCGACGCTGCGCGCCCTGCTCGCTGGCTTTCAGCTGTTGTGGCCGGCCGCCCACCGGCCCAGCCACCTCTGCAGGTCCTCGTCCGCGGCGCACTGCGGGTTGTCGCACGCCCACTGCCACGTCGCCGGGAACAGCCAGGGGAAGCGCGCGTCGAAGTACTCGTGCACCGCCTCCTCGCTCGCGCCGCCGAGGGCCGCGTGCGCCGGCGCGCCCCACTGGTGACAGTAGCCCCTGGCGTTGCGCACGGCACGCAGCAGCGAGGCCACCGTGCCGTCGTAGTACGCCCCTTGGTGCCCCATCTGCAGGCCGGCCTGCACCGGGCCGTCGAGCGTCTCCATCCAGGACCCAGCACCTTTCCCTGCCGACCGCAGCGCCGCATCCGTCAGCTTCCTCTGAGCGCCCCCCCCCCCCCTTCGCCCCCAGTCCACCATGAATCCACTCATCTCTGCCTGCGGGACGGCATCCGCGCCGCGTCGGGGCTCCACCCGTTCACACTGGAAGGGTAGGGGGCACTAGATGCGTGCGGAAGCAATCATCGCCACCGCAGTGCCGTCAGCGTATTGCTGACGCATTCCGCGAAACCACCCAGGCTATGGACGCGCAGGGCAAAGCTACGCCGCACTAGAGAGACACGGCACTGACCGGCCCAGTACGCGTTTGCCGTTCTGACTAAATTCGCCCTGGTGAACCAAACCAGGCCATCGCCAAAAGTTGGACCCCCCCCCCCCCCCCCCCTGCTCCTCGGCGCGAAAGGGGTTGGCCAAACACCTCCGGAAGGTTGGCGATGGTCGGTTATGTGCGTCAGGCCGATGGTGTGAAACTCAGCGGGGGCGATGAGGCGGTTGCGGATTGATGCACACGCCGAGCGCGTAAGGCAATTCCATACCGGAGAGGGGGAGGGAGAGGGAGAGAGCGTGTGGGCTCAAGGCCAGCCTCTTCTGTCGAAGCAATCACATACCGATTCCGGGAGGGCTAAATCAGATGTACCGACAACACCGACGCCGCGGAACCACGGTGGATAATAACACTAAAACACAGAAATTGGCCTCGATCTTGTGGGGCTTGGGTCAACTCAGCAGTGTCGCGCGCGGCACGCCGCAAACGAACAGCCAGTTGGCGCATGGGTAGTTGGGGCGGACGTGGAGTTGGGCTCTTTTCGGCGGTCTCAAGGCAGAGGGGGGCGACGCATCGACAGCTCGGCGATGGCTTGGAGGATGCGCTCGCGGACGCACTCAGTGGTGCGGGTGCCAACGGGGTGCGGAGGAGTTCACCGGTGAGACAGCGCCCATTTGGTCGAGTCCTAATTCAGACGAACTAAAACCGGAATCGGTGCAAACTTAAGAAAGAGCCACCAGGTGACCGCCAAAAGCCTCAAGTACGCGCCTCCTCACCGCCGCGTCGGCACCCGTACTGTAAATGGAAACTGCTTGGCCTTCGGAGGGCTACGGGGTATGGCCGACCCTATGCGGGTTCATGCAGCACCTTAGTATTTAGAAGTAGACTGGCAGGAATGAAGTGGTAACGAATTCCAATCTCAATATAAATGGACGGTGCGCCGATGCATCAATGCTCACGTCTCCAGGTGCCATTTGATGGCGACGGCTGCCGATGGGGTTCTGGGGCCGCCCGGGCCGCGCACCGAGTACCCAGCCCGCGGTCACCGAGTGCAGGCTCTCGCGCAGCCCGGCGCGCTCCTCCACCGCGAGGAAGTCGCTCAGGCGGGACAGGAACTGCAGCCGGGCCTGCGCGCCCCACCACACGGGGTGCTCCTGGATGGCCTCCATGCTCGGCCGCGCTGCCGGGTCCTGCCGGCGGCGAGCGGGGCGACACGCACAACGGGCCGTCAAAAGCCAACAGAGCACACCCAGCACGAGAAAAGTCAAGCCCCCGTACAGCGTAGCCTCGGACTCAGAGCTCTGACTGGCTATCGGGGCTGGCGCACCCGTGATGCCACACCTCCTCAACTTGGTCTGTGTGGCGTCGAGCGGGCCAAAAGTCTGAGGGTCATAACCTACGCGATAAAACTCATCCGAGTTGTTATATCCTGGAGAAACCCGTGCGCTACTGGCTGAGCCCCAGGCACCCGCCGCTGCGCAGTCCGTTGCCCACTTGAACGGGAGCTCAATCTTTCTGACCCCCACCACCCCAAGAATGAGAGAGAGGGGGTGGGGGCCACCAAAGACACACACACACACACACACACACACACACACACACACACACACACTTACCCACACACACGCGCGTGGTGCTGAATCTGGCTGTGCGCCTGCCTGCCTGCCCGTCCAGGTGTTTGCGTGGGGGGTGTGTATGCGTTTGTTGGGGGATGTGTGCATCTGGGGATGTTCATTGGTATCAGTGTTGGAGTTCTTGTGTGCCCCCCCCCCCCCCCTCTCCGTCCAGACATACGGTCACAGGCGCAACGCCCCATTGGCCTACACGTCTGTCGAGGTGTGTGTGTGTGTGTGTGTGTGTGTGTGTGTGTGTGTGTGTTGGGACAATGGGGAGGGGAGGGGGGGGGGTAGCAAGACGGTGAGGCTGTGTGGGTGTGGGGCGTGTCCCGGCGGTGCACGGTCGACCCCAAAGCACACCGAGAGGCTCAGCTCAGCACTGATCGCCCGAATGCATTCGGCGTTTCGACCTGATGGACCGAAACGGCCATCGTCAAAAGTTGGCAGCGCCCTCCCCAATACCTCCCAAGAGCTGGGCCATGACCGCTGTGATCCATCAGGTCGATTGCGCGGGTCGATGTGGCGCTCGAGAGGGGGGTTATACGGCCGATAAGTACCGATGTGCACATAGTACCACAGGAGGCACATCCTTACTGTATAAGCTACGCACATACCGTAGCCTTACCATCGATCCGTGGGTCTGCCGTGGGGAAAGACAAAAACAATCAGTTGTTTTGCAGCTTCGCGCCGGGAATTCCGTGTGGTACTGGTGGTACGCTCCAACTAGTTCCGCGGTTTCATAGGTTTTCCCTCTTAGCAGGGGGGGGGGGAAGCGCTACTTATCCGCGGACCGTTTCTGTTTGTGCGGTATGGAGACGCATCCACAGAAATGCCCGCTGTCTAAGCATCCCTACCCGCCCGTCGAGCCCCCCAGCACTGCACCCTCGCGAGCGCCCCCCCCCCCCCCCCCCCCCCTTCTCTCCGGGGAGCAAGTACAGTCAGGCGCAGGCAGGTGCAGGCAGGCGCGGGGGGGGGGGGGGGGGGGGGGGGGGGGGGTCAGGCCGCACCACAGCAAGCATGCCACCGACGAGCGCGCGGTACAGCGGCAGGTGCGCCAGCGCCGACAGGTCGGCGTTGCCGTGCAGGATGTTGAGCATCTGCTGGAAGCCCTCGCCGGGGAAGGGGTGCCGCCCGCCGGTGAAGCAGTAGTGCAGCAGGCAGCCCAGGTTGAAGATGTCCATGCGCTTCTGCATGCGGTATACCCCGCCTGGGCCGCCCGCCAGCCCGCGCGTCAACAGCCAAACAACAAAGCCCGGCAGACAGGGAAACCTCATCAACAGGGTTATCCACAAGGGTCATATAACTCTCAGCATGGTGATATACCAGGGTATTGTATAACCATCACCAAGCGATGCCCTTTTCACTTAGGACTGACTTAGAATCCCTGAAATCGCCCCCCAAGAATGCCTCCAACAATGCCCTAGCACAAACCCTTATAAATGCCAAAGCCCTATGAACATGGTAGCCTGGAAACCCTACTGCGTAGAACCCCCACCAACCCCCCTGACCCATAAAGGATACCGCCCAGACGGCAAAGGGCGTTGGTCGGCCCGCCGCTGCCGTGCCACGGCTGGGGGCACTGGGTTTGCGGGCCGCCCCGCGTGTCTCCTACCCGGCGGTGGCTGCAGCTGCTCCGGCGCCTGCCAGCCGCGCGTGCCGCCCGCGCGGTCGCTCATGAACGAGCTCTGCCCGTGGCCGATGTGCTTCGAGAGGCCCAGGTCCGAGATCTTGGCGACCCAGCTGCCGTCGGGCTCCGTGGCCAGCAGCACGTTGCGCGGCTTCAGGCAGAAACAAACGGGGCCGCAGCCAAGTGTCAGAAACAACAGGAGGCACGGAAATATGCCACATCCTTCTATATTAACGGGAGACACTACTAGCGTTCCGCGATGCTCCCTGAATACGTGGTGCCTGTGCGGCCGTCCTGTCAAAAGTGGGGCACAAGCTGCGACCCAAGACTAGCACAAGCTATGTTTCAGTCGCGAACCAGCAGCTTGATGGGTGGGCGGTCGGCCGGTCGGTCCGTCACCTCCGTCTGCAGGTCAGCTGGTCGGGCTACGGGTGAGTACGTATGGGCAGACGGCCGGAAGGGCGGCCGGTCGGCAGTCGTTGTCTGCCGGGCGTCGGAGGGTTGCCGGGCCGTCGGGCGGGCGGTCGGCCGGCCGAAAGGGCTCCGCGGGCGGGCGGGGCATTTCTGCTCTGCTAAACATACCCCGCAAGTACTGACGGGCTATACATGTGCATGCGTACGTGTGTGTGTGTGTGTGTGTGTGTGGGTGGGTGGGTGTGTATGTATGTTTGTGTGTGTGTGTGGGGGGGGGGGGGGGGGGGGTGTGTGTGTGTGCGTATGTTTAGCTACATAATAATTATGTAATATCATGTTTAATGAAGCTTCGCCAAACAAACCCAGAGCCTGCGACACTGAAAATCCCATAGATGCGCACCTGTTGTATACATTCATTCACACCGATGGCATTGAAGTGTGGGGCGCTATTATGAGGGGCATAGTTCTACCTTTAGGTCGCGGTGCACGACGCCCATGCGGTGCAGCTCCGCCACGCCCTCCACCATGCCGCGCGCCAGCTGCATGCACGTGGCGTTGGGCCGCCCGTCGGCGCCCAGCAGCGCCAGCCGGCCGCCGTGCACCGCCTGCTCCAGGTTGCACTGGCACAGCTCCAGCACGAGGTACAGCCGCGACGCATCGCCCGTGGAGGTGAAGAAGCGCAGCACGTTCTTGTGCGTGATGGCACGCAGCATGCGCTTCTCCTCCATCGCATCCGCCGCCAGCTCGCGCAGCAGCACCTTCACCGCCACGCCCATGCCGTCCCACGACCCCTCCAGGCACAGCGTCCCCGCGCAGCCGTGGCCCAGCACCTGCGGGGGCGTCGGGTGTCGGGTCGCAGCACCAAAACAAGTCAGCAGCTGCAGCACAGAACAAGCGTGTGCAGATGGATGCATTCACAGCCGGGTGCCGCCGACAGACACCCATAATAATCAGCCGCAACACAAGCCTCAAAATGGGCCTGGATGCTGCGTGTAGGAGCCTTCGCTATGGACGCTTCCGCCAGGGTTTTGTTCATGTCTGCCCTTGAACACGCAAAGTAGGCCGGGTTTTATTCGCAGTGTTCGTATATCCATTTCGGCCCCCATGTGTATAATGTGTGTTTGCATAATTTGTGTGTCTATATGATGTGTGTATATAATTTGTGTGTGTATAATGTGTGTATACTGTGTGTTTGTGTGTGATACATCACTACACGACAGCGCCTCAATCATGACAGTGCCGCGGCGCCTGCTCACTACCCGGGTCATCGCCCCTCAATCGCAATTGTGCCTGGAATCACAGTTTGCGGGCTGCGCAGTAGAGAAGTTATGTATCACGTGCCTAGGCGACACCATGATTGTGATTGTTGTATTGTGTGGTGAAGTGTTTGCGTTGCTGCAGTTATAAGCGGCCGCGTCGTCTGAAATCATCATCATAATGACGAGACCCCCCCCTGCACATGGGCGGCAAGACGACGTAGAGAGTGCCGAGGGAAGTTGATGAGATAGACAGCCCATGTCATGTAGGTGGCTTAGCCTCACACATTGCCTATCATGTCTGACTCATTCGGATGTGCGGTTGGGCCTACTGAAGGGTGAGGGGTGAACTGCAGATGAAATCAGTGGTGCCCACGCGGTCCCTCCCTCCCGTAATAACACTTGTAGAGGTCCGCTTAGCGGTCATTCTTACGTCCCCCCCCCCCCGCCACCCCCTCTCTCCTCCCCCCCTACACAGGCGAATTGAGAAACGCCACAGAATGGTGTACGCACATCACACCATAAGCATACCACATCAACGGGATGTTGCGGAACGACAAAATCAATGCTTTGGCACAGCGGCTCCCCAGGCTTTCTCGCGGCGACAGTGCTGCAGTACATACCGATGTAGTCTGGTCACTGTGAGCAAAATGAGTGCCAGGCGATCAGTGATGATATTATCATATCCGTCTATATAAGGGTATACATCGCGAGAACCGCAACATAGTCAGCGCAACGGCATGACATACTACGGTAGTCGTCATAGCAAGCAGCGCACGTTCTAGTAACTTGATGTCCATTCAGCGATGCGAGCAGTGAACGGCTATCCATATAAGGCCCCCCAGGGACTGCTAGAGTTACCGGACTCTGCTCATGCCCACAGGGTCTTCAGGATTACCCCCCGCCCCCCCCCCCCCCCAAAGGAACCGCTGCAGGGGCTCTGAGAAATCAACTGAATGGCCCGGGTACGGTTCACGCACTGCGATGACATTGTCAGCAGCGAGTGCAGCCAGCAACAGCAGGTGGGCGCCGGCAGGTCTGTCTCCGAGCAGGCGCACCTTGTGCTGGTACACCTTTAAATCGCCGTCCATCAGGGTGAGAACGTCCCCCATCCCACCGGCGTGAGGGGCGCCCTGTCCTCCGGCAGCACTCGGCTCACGCGGGCTGCCGGCCTTCTCGATCTCCAGCGCCGGCTCCCCATCCAGGCCAGCAGGGTCCGCCTTGGAGCCGCTGACGGTCTCTGCTGCAAGGAAGGTGGGCGCAGCCAGCGGCACTGTCACACTTTGGTCTTCAACGGCAGATTCACAGGCATGGACCGCGTTGTCCAGTGCGCGGTATCGCCAGGCAGCGGGGTAGCTGGAATGCTCACCCGGCACTGCCTGCGCCACGCCCGCGGAGGGGCTGTCCTGGCTGTGGCCACCAACGGCGCCGCTGCCGCTCATGGGCAGCTCTTGATCTCGCGGTTCGTCGTTGCCGTGGCTCTGCTCCGGGTCCGTGCCATCTGCAACAGCGCGGCACGTGTCAGTTTCATTCCCCCCATCTGAGACCCGCCAGCGCACAGCATGGCAGAGGCACAGCCTAGAGCCAGGCAGCAGGCGGCCATGAAATAGCGAGGCCCGCACCTGGCGCGTCGCTCCCACTGACCACAGCCATGAGCTCCTCCTCCTCCGCAAGCATCAGCTCCGCCATCAGCTCCTCTGCCAGTACCTCGCTCCGGCGATGCTCCTCTGCCAGCTCCTCTGCGCTCAGCTCGGGTGCCGCCGGCGCCACCTCCTGCGCGGGCTCCACCTCGAGCATCATCTCCTCGAGCTCCGCCATCAGCGCAAAGGCATCTTCGGGGTCGCCGCCTGCCTCTCCCTCTGCCCCTGCCTCTGCCTTTGCGTCTAAAGGAGTGGAGATGTTCGGAAAGGGAGGGGGGACGGTGGTTACAGTCAGCAGAAAGAACAGCAATCAGTGAACGGCCGGTGAATGCTGTGCCTGCACCGGCCCAGACCTAATCACTGTGTTTGGGGACGGGGGGGGGGGGGGGGGGGGGGGGGGGGGGGGATGCTCACCGTCCGCTTGCTGCACTACGTCCGCTTCAGGATTGCCTTGGCCCTCGTCAGCCACTGCGTGGGTGTCCAACGGCCACTCACGCACCCGCAGGACGACGTCGGGCTCAGCATTGCTCTCCAATGCCAGCAGGTCGGCGATCTCCTGGCTGTCGTCCACCTGCCGCGACAGCAAGCACAGGGAACGCTCACACGGGGGGCGCCTTGGTAGAGGCAGGCAACTGCGGCACAGGCTGGCACCCTGGCGCAGCGCGGTGTAACCATGGCCGTGTAGTGTGCTGCACGTATGCGTAAAGCAGGGGCATCATCATAGCTATACTATCGGTGCCGCAGGGGACTGCCAGTGGCCCACCTGGTCCTCCTCATCGCTGTCCACTCCATCAGCCGCGGCCCCTCCGCCTCGCGCCTTTTTCTTTTTCTTCTTGTTTTTCTTTTTCTTCTCCTTGGGGGCCGCTGCAGCAGCGCCACACACACGCCTTCACTGACCCCGCCGGGACCCTCGGCAGGGCAGCAGCATGGCAGGCTCCAGCAGGTCAGCATGCATAGGTTAGGCCCGCACCGTTGCCGCCCCCCGCACCACCTGCACCGGCCGCCGCCCGCTCTTCCTCCGCCAGTAGCTCCGCCGCCAGCGCGTCACGCCGGCGCTGCTCCTCCGCCAGCGCCTCTGCGCTCATCTGCGCCGACGCCTGCTGCCCAGCCTTGGCGAGGCGCTTGAGAAAGGACGCAGCGGAGGGATGACCCTCGTCTGAGAGGTAACAGGTGGCCGCACGCACGTCCGCTTCAGCCTGGAGCAGCTGGTGGACTGCCGCGCGGTGACCGCGTATGGCTGCCAGCGCCAGAGGCGTCGCTCGCGTGGTAAATGTGCACATGTTGACCTGCGCCCCGGCGCCCAGCATAATCCGGATGATGTCGCAATGCCCTTGGTCGGCAGCGTGGTGGATGGGCGCGAGCCCCTTGTCGTCCGTCAGATGGAGGTCAGCGCCTCCTTTCAGCAGCGCATTCACTGTGGACGCGTGCCCGTTGATGGTGGCGGCGACAAGGGGGGTCGCGCCCTGGTCCCTCACGCAGCGCACATTTCGGTTCGCGCCGGCAGCCAACAGCGTCTTGACCATCTGCAGATGGCCCTTCCCTGAGGCCCTGTACAGCGCGGTGCTGCCCCTGCCTTCAAAGTCCAAGTTCGGGTTGGCCCCTGCCTCCAACAGCGCTTTGACAATGCCCGCGTGCCCCTGCTCTACGGCGGTAAGCAGGGGGGTGGCCTTATCTCTCGAGCTGTCCCCGTCCACTTTACAGCCCGGCGCCCCCACCAGCTCTTTCACCATTCCCAGGTGGCCCTTGTTGATCGCGGCGCGGAGCGGGGTCGAGCCTTTCCTCTTCCCAATGGCCCGCTCCACGTCGCAGCCCGCCGCCACCAGCAGCCTCACGACCTCCACGTGCGACCGAGCCACGGCAGCAGCGAGCGGGGTCGCCCAGTTCCCGGCGGCGGCCGGGACCCCAGCGCCGGCCCCTGCCGCCAGAAGCTCCTTCGCCATTTCGGCGTTGCCGGTTTTAGCAGCCAGGACCAAGGGGGTGTCACCGTCCCCCAGGTGGACCTCATCTACATCGTAGCCAATGATCACTGCAGGTTTCACCAGCGGCACGCACTCCAGCTCCGCAGCATGGTGCAGCAAATGGCCCTTGGGCACAAATGAGTTGGGATCCTTCTCCGCCTCCCCCACAGCGGCGATCAGCTTCCCCGCAAGCTGCGAGCAGAACCAAAGCAGCAGTTAGCAGCGGGTAAAATCTCCACAGTTTTGTCCTGCCTGCCACCGCCCCCCCGCAACCCCGCCTGCCTGGCCAGCCGCGCCCAGGACATGCCCACGTCAGTCACGCCGACAGCACGGCCATCCTCACCGCCTGTGTTTGTGGGTCCTTATGGACAGACTTGGGTAGACTGCTCAGGAGCTGACGCGCCTCCTGCGGCGCCAGGTGAAGCGTGCTCCGCGTTAGTTCCGCGGTTATCCGGCACCATTATAGGCCCAACACCGCACAGCTGGAGCAGGGAGGGCAGTGCAGATGCGCATCTCCCTGGGCGGGCGCATGTCTGTGAGTGTGTATGTTGCGTTACGCAGGCAGGGAGGCAGGCGGCCATGTGGGGGCAGAAATGGCATGGCCAATGTCGAGAAGTGATGCAAGGAACACAACCATCAGTAAGGGGGGAGCCCAGAAACACACGTGTGCGCATGCACACCCACTCACCTTGCACTCCTCAAGCCCGATGGTCTTCCTGGGTGCTTTGGGCTTGGCTGCCTTGGCGCTTCCCTGCCGGCAAGCCCTTCCGTCAGTGCACAGCGGGTTGGGTGCCGAGCGCCCGCCATGTGCTGCCAAGGCAAGTGCAACAGGTGGCCGATCCTCACCGGCTTTACGCTGCTGCTCCGCGCGCCGGGCTGAGACTTGGGGGGCCTACCAGAGCGCAGCCCGCCCTGTCAGTGCAGGTTCAAAGCAGTGTTTCGCATGGTGGCAGGTAGGTCGTTGCATGTGTTGTGTCGGGGTGGCGCGAGGCCGTTCGGCCACCCCTGAGTTCCGCCCGTTCAGGGCCAGCCAGGTTTCCCCTCGGCTATTCCGATGGGTGGTGGGGAAGGGAAGAGAGTAGTGGCACTGCTTGGATTGAGCCCACTATGGAATCCAGTGATTCCAGGATTCCCCCGAAAGCTACGGCGGTCACCTAAATCGACAGCAAGCTAGCCTACGGTATTCAAGACAAGGCTGCAGCGGCTCGCGGGAGTCTGAATGGGAGAAGGGACGCGGTACCATGCCACAGCCGCATCGCCCAGCGCATCTACCCTAACATAAAGGAGAGGGGTAGATGTGGCTGTTGCAATGTTTGTGTGTGTGTGTGTGTGTGTGATAACGGGGGAAGGGGGGTGTCTCAGTGCATAGCTTCTGGCCCCAGCTGTCAAAGACGAACCCCCCCCACAAACACACAAGCTTTGTGTGTTTCCTGTTCCCCTCCGTCGACCACCCTACTCATCGGCGACTACCTATACTGGCCCACGTGGGTGGCTATCGATGCCAGGGGCACAGCGCAGAGGCTGGGCACAATGGTGGTCAGGGTTGGTGGCAGGTGAGCAAACCCAGGCACCCCCAGCCCCAAACGCACCTGTTTGTCCGGTCGTCCTCCCAGCCCTCATCGCTGCTGCTGCTGCTGCTGCTGTTGTCCGTCAATCTTGGCATGTCGTCGCTGTCGTCGCTGTCACTGTCGTCAGCCAGGCTTGGCATACTGCCGTCGCTCCCATCGCTGTCGCTGTCGTTGCCGGCGTCCCTCGGCACCGGCTTGTATGTCTCCTGGGGCCTGGGGCCTGCCTGCTGCCGGCCTTTCACCTCCCCGTCGAGCTTGTTTAGAGAGGGTTTGGGGGGCACATCGTCGCCGTCACTCTCGTCATCGGAGCTGTCATCAGCCAGTCCAGGCATACTGTCGTTTCCATCGCTTTCGCTGCTATCGCTGCCCGCCAGGCTGGGCATGCTGTCATCGCTGGCGTCGCCGCCGCCAACCATTGCATGCTTGCAAAACTCTGCGTACGCCTGCCGCATCTGCTCGTCCGTTGGCCCTGAAGCGCTCGTCTTCGAGGCTGCAGTGGGCTTTGCATCGGCCTCGTCATCGGAGCTGTCGTCAGCCAGGCCAGGCATACTGTCATTGCTGCCATCGCTGCCTTCGTTGTCGCCGTCGCTTCCGTCCATGTCATTGCCCCACATCATCTGCTCGGTCAACGCCCCAAAAACGTGCCGCATGTCCTCCTCTGTTGTCCCCAAAGAGTCTGCCCCCATGCAGTGGAGCATCCCCATCAGCTGGTTCATGGCGGCAGGTGGCATTTCCCTCGCACTTGGGAAAGGAATCCCGTCGGCCCCTGCCGGCTGCCGGCGTTTCGTTCTCCCGCCGACTTTGCTTGAGCCCACGGGGAAGTTTGCATTGACGCGAACTTTGTCGTTGGAGCTGTCTTGCGCCGCCAGGCCGGGCATGCTGCCAGTGCCATGGCTGTCGCTGTCGCTGCCGCTGCTGCCCGCCAGGTCGGGCATGCTGTCGTCACTGTCATCAGCCATTGCGCCCCCGTCGCCGACCCTATGTACACATCCGTCCCGCCCCATCTCAGATCCTTCAAAGGAAAAAACCGGCTCGCTGACGGCGGTGAGCGGGACGCTGATACGACTTGGACCCCCCCCCCCCCCCCCCCCCCCCAACACACACACACACACACACACACACACACACACACCACCACCACCACCACCATCACCATCCTATGCCCTTACAGCACCTTGGCAACAGCGCGGGCTGGGGAAACATCTCAGTAATTCCCTCCCCCTGGGCGGACGAAAAAGAGAGGGAAAGAAAGACCCCCCCCATCCCCCACCAACCCGACCTCACCCCACCCCCGCTTCTCTACATAAGGGTGCTGGCCTGAGAGTCACATCAGCTACCGCTGCGGGCCAAACCAGCTGTGCCTACCGCTCCGTGCTCAGGTCGTCCGTGCTCAGGTACACAGCCGCCAGGCAGGCCACAGCAGGGCGACGCCCTCGCGTGCGCCGAAGCCCGAAGGCCGGTGAGCGGCAGTCGTCGTCGAATCGCAGGCGAACACGGCGTGGCCACCAGAAGGGCCGTGGCGACCCGGGCAAGGAGCGGCGGCCGCCGTGAAGGCTGTACAGTGGCGCCTGGCTGGTTGGTGGCGGGCTTGGAGAAAATATCGAATTTTGACGAAGCGCCAGCAAGGTAGCCGCGCTGCTCGGATATTCCGAAGGAGTTCCTAGAAGGCTAGAAGGTTCCCATCGCTGCTCGGCTGAGCGTCGTCTCAGAGTCGGCTGGCACGGCACCCAAAACTGCGCGACGGGATCGGTTGGAAGTCCGGGGCAGGCCCCCAAGTATAGGCGCCCATTCAGAGCGGGGCCTTTCTGGTGGGATCTACCTGGGAACTGCCGTGGCAGGTGAGTCGCAGGTACTGGGTAACGACGGCGGCGCGATCGAGCTTCGCGAGCATTGGCGCAGAAGACGCCATTGCTCCCCAAAATATGGCGCCAAACGACAGGGCGGTGCGCGATGATACTATAATTAATCACTATGTTCAGTACTGGTACTTAAGTTAGGGTAGCGAGACAGATAGAGTGGCGCGGGCACTTCAATTCGCGCGCCTACTTTCCCATCGGGCTGTCGCTGCTACTTTTAAACAAGACGCGCCCCCTTGTACCGGTACATCCCTTTTTTTCCCGTCCCCGTGACAGGACTGGCACCAGTGAAACCCTTGCAGCTTCTCTACGAACAGAACAGATTCGTTCCGTTTAGGCAGCAATCCAGTTACGGAAAGCCCGGTGTACGCGACGCTCCGTTATAGGTTTTTATTACATCAGGGCTTTCACAAATGCGCACTACGAACAGAACTAACAACAACTATGAAAGGTTGCCAGCAAAAGAAAGACAAAAGCCTGGAACCAAGGTCGAGCAGGAGGCCAGGGAGCCAAGAACCAAGGAGGAGCCAAGGGAACCACGAAGTCGCTTAGCTGCCACGAACCAAAGGGACCGCCGCCCCGGGGTAGGCTATCAGCCGCGGCGAGGAGCTCCCGGGTCATCGTAAATTACCGAAGCATTCTGCAAGAGTAATTAGAGGCTAGTGAGGGAATTTCCAACACCGTTGGATAACCGTCTAAAACACTGCCATGAAAATGCCCGGCACTGACCACGAAAGGTCCGCCCTATATACCCGTTTGGGCGTCGGCCCATTCGAGTAATGCGAGTTGGGGCAAGCCCCAACCCGCGGAGCAAAGCATTTCGGGAGTGCGATACATGTTGCAACAAAAAAAGCAATGTGAGGGAGGGCACATCCCTTGTCCGCTCGATTGAGCCGCCGTCTCGTATATGAGAGACCCGGGTTCGATTCCTGGCCGATGCATTTCGGCAATATCGGCCCGACGTGTCCCGGGTTTACCCGGTTGATGCATTAGCCCCTCGGGGTTCGAATGAGGCAATGATCTATGCATGGGCTATACCAGACCTACGACTGCACTTGGTGCAAGAGGCCAATTGCTCGGGCGGCTTCGGCCGATGTCCCGGGGCGAACTATTCTTTACTTTTTTGACGCGCCGAACTTTGTAGGAATTCCCGAAGTTCCTAGAGAGGCGGCTGCTGGCAGCTGTGCCAAATGACCGTCCACAGCTCCCGACCTCACAGTCCCGAACTTCGAGCACTGCTTAGGTCGTGCCGGAGGTGACATTGCGCTCATCATTCCTTTTTGCTATTGCGCTTCTCGCACTACAACAAGCGCACAGCGAACTGAGCTGTGAGGGAGCGTCTGTCGACTTCATTTCCTACCCGTATCAGCACGGCGTTGCATGCGCGGCATTAGCTCGGCTCAGTTTGCCCGGCAACGACGCGACGGAAAAGACAAGGAGCATGAAGCGGGCACCGGCTCGGCTACCGTCTCTCCTAGCCGTTTCGCCGAGATGGAGGCCTCGGTGGCGGATCTCGCGGGTTTGCTGCGCAACTCGCTCGCCCGTGACCCCCAGACCCTAGGCCCCAGCGGCCGTGAGGCCCAACCCTTTCGGAACAACGCGCGCCAGCCCCCGGCGCTGCCGCAAAGCGCTCTCAGCCATACGACCCGCCCTCCGCGCCGGTACCGCCAGCGCGCCCTCTCCCCTCCGACGTGACAACTACCTCGTGTGGGAGGATTGCCCCCCCCCCCCCCCCCCTCGTTGCGCGCGGCTTCGCGATCGAGCCGGCGCCCGGTCTCTCTACGACGCCGGATTTTAAAGACATTGCGGTTGACGAGACAAGCCGCATCCCGACCGAGAAATGGCAATGAGCCATGCTGTACCAGCATCGCTCCTTGTCCTACTGTGGCTCCTACGATGCAGTCGCGCACGCGGCCCTTATCGAGGCGGCAGCGGCGATTGAGAAAGCATGTAGGCAGGCGACCCCCCCCCCCCCTAGTGCGTCGGACGTTGGCGTCCTTAAGGCGGCGATCGCGGCCTTTGGCGGAAGCAATCAACGCCGCCGCGATTTCCTCGCTTACCCCCGCCTCAAAGCGACGGGCGATGGGGGAGGGGGGGGGGGGGGGGGGGGGGGGACGCGGGGGGGAGGGGGAGGGGGGACGCTCCCCGAGATTGCACGCGCTCGCCTCCTCTGGCGCCGCGACGCCGAGTATGGTTCGCCAGCAGCGGTGGCGGCGCTCTGGAATGAGCTTTTCTAACGACAAGCCGACTATACACAATCACATGCGCGTCGAAGGCGGCCGTCAACCAACGCTTCAAGGGGGGGGGGGGGGGGCTCGTTGATGACGAGGAGCCCACCTCCCGCCGCCCCGCTGCCGGCCCCGCTGCCCCCACGCCCCGCCCGACGAAACCCAGAACCCCAAGCCCAAGCCCGGCAAGCCCAAGATCGGCAAGCTCGACGAATGACGGCGCGACCCGCCGTCTTATCGCCCTTCCCCTCGTGTCTACGTTCCAGAGCCACAAAGTGCAGAAACAATGGCGCGAGTGGCGACAAATTGGGGCGAGCGGGCGCGTGCTTCGGTCGATTCGGGAGGGCGTGCCGGTGCCGTTCACCGGCGGACCGCCCCCGCCCCCATTCCACCGCGGCGTCTTCCTAAAAGACGCTACGGACGCGCAGCTCCGATGGTGGACTGAGGAGAGCTCAAGACTAGTCCGAGTCGGCGCCCTAGAGCCTGGGGTTTCGAGTCGTTATGTGTCGCAAGTTTTCTGATTCCGATGCCAGCCATGATAAACACTATGTATGTTTGACAGACACTCTGCCCCCACACGGTTTCTAAGGGATTGAGTCAGCATGCTTGCTAGAGAGAACACTCGTTCGCACTCAATCTGGGACGCGGGTTGAGATGGTACAATCCGCGCAATAAGGCGAGCCACGACTACGTATACGTACCATACAATAGTCCTTCCACCACGCCAACAGAGGGAGGAGTTAGCTTACCCGGCAGGTGTTCCAGGGGTACGAGAGCTGCCGGCCGCACTACCGCTGGCGGGATCCGTTCAGCTCACGGCGCCAGGACCAGGCACTCCGCCATCGGGCGTCTGTGGCTCTGCCGAGTCTGCTGCAAAACCCATGGCGAGGCGACTAAAGGGACATTGCGGGGCTGCCGCGGAGTGGCGCCACACTACCACATGAGAACAAAAAACGCGGTGGGCCGGCCGGTTGCTTGTGTGCAAATGGTAGCATGATCACTTATCACACGCTCGGCGGGCGGAACTTCCAAGAAGCGACTAGTCGATATGCCGGTACCCGGTACCGTACCGTAGTAGCGACTAGTCGCTAGTTCGCTACTAACTAACGGATGGAGTGATGGCGGAATCGTCAAGTACTTTATATCAGTACTGCTTTCCAGTTAGTGCCCCCATCTAGCTCAGTTTCTGAACCCTAGTGACTAACTAAGTAAGTAGTTAGCCAGTTTGTCCAGGACTAGATCGCCGGTTAGTCACAACCATGTTCGAGACACTCCGGCGCTTGAGACACCTATGCCATGCGCTTCTCCGCCCCGCCCGAACAGCTCCAGCGGCCGGCAACGCTGGCCTGCGACCTTCTCTGCTGCGCCGCACGTTGTTGCCGCCGCGTGCTTGCGAGCCCGCTCGCGGCGCTGGCGGGAAATTGACAGTTGTTTTTACCTCGCAGCCCGCCGGCGCGCTTCTATCTTCGCGAGGCGCACAGCGTCCTGGGCTCTTGCTCGGCGTGGAGCGCGGATGTGAAGCTGACGCGGCAACTGACCCGCAGCATAGAGACAATGGTGGGGCGATGTGCCGACTCGGCACAATGGCGCCCTATTTTTCGGCCCGTGGAGTCGTGCTACATGTACACCGTGCCATGTACATGTGCGGTGCCGAACCAACGCACGGAGGCGCGCGGGTGTAGGTACGAGGACGACCGGCGGCATAACATGATGTGCAATTATTTGAAAGCGGTACATCTCGCGGTACATGCCTTTCTCCTTCACATGGTCGGCCGCAAAATATCGTTGCGCGAGGATAGCGGCATGAGCAGCAGTGAGCGTTGCGGTGCTGAACATGGGTAAGTCTGCATGCGCCGGTGGGACCGGGCAGCGGCGGTGTTGGTGGTCATGCCGAGGGGAAGCAGCCCGGGGAAAGAAGGTATTGGCCACCCCACCGACCTCGGCCACCAACGCTCCCCTCTCCGCCTCCCACTCTGCGCGTTCCTCCATGTGTTGCTCGTGCAGCAACGTGCTCCCCCCGCCGCCGCCGCCGTCCCCGCCCCCCTGCGCCTGCATCTCCTCTCGCGGCTGCCCCAGCTCCTCAGTGTGTGGTGCAGCGAGCGCAGCTCGGCCTCCGCCAGCTTGCCTTTCTCCTGCGTGAGCCCTATCAGCTGCGCCACCTGCCAAGGCTGTCCGGTACGCTGTGCTCACCTTTCTGCTCTCGGAGCTGCGGGGTCGACAGGTGCTGCTCGCTGAGGACAACATAGGGTGGTCCACATCTTCGCCAACATCACCTACCGCTCCCCTCTGCTCACGACCGAGCTGCTACTAAAGCTATGGTTCATCCTTGACACCAACTACATCTCTATTCGTGCGCGCTACATCGGCGAGCCTCTGGGCTGATCGCCTCAGCCGCGAGATCGACTACGACGACTTGGCGCTCAACCTACGCCACTTCAACCACCTCGACAATATCTGGGGGCGTCACGCCATTAACCGCTTCCCGACCATGGAAAACGCGCGGCTTCCGCGCTACACCTCCCGCTGGCGCGACCCATGCAGTGAGCCCATCGATAGTCTGCGCCTTTCCGACGGCGCGCGCGGCGCGCGAGCACAACTTGTGCAACCCTCCTTGGGGCCTCATCGACGACCTCGTCATCAAACTCCACACCTCCGGCGCGGCGGCCACCGTCATCATGACCTGCTGGCCCGACTGGAGCTGGCGCCAATGTCTCTCGGAAATGGCATCCGAAGTGGTAATCTTCCTGCCTTCCCCGAAGCTCTTCGCGTCCGGCCGCCTCGGCGTGCGCGGTGGCGTCGGTCCTCCAAAGTGGCCCGTGGTTGCCTTTTGACTTCCCCTCCGGGCCCGGTGCCCGGCCCCGGTTTCTAAACCGTCTCTCCTATGCCCCTCAGGCCGGCCGGTGTCCTCCTTCGCCGTGCCCCAAGATGATCGAGCTCGGCAAACCACACATACAGCTCCCTCCCTTTGAAATGTTTACTACCAGTAGTTGGGGTTTCCTTCCGCCTGGCGCGCGCTGCGCGCGTTCGGCTGCGACACGCTACACAAATGTGGCGCGCATGCAACGCACGTAGCTACACACCGTACTAAGTCCGCGGTAGTACGGATGTGCTTCAACACCCACAATTTTGACAAAGAAAAACTACGGTACCGCACATAAAACGAGCGCGGTCGACTCCAGCATGACGCTGTGAGTCGATCCCACTCGAAGTAGATTTTTTTATTAAAACTAGCGGGTTTATCTGCTATCCTTATCTTGCATCTTCACGCCCATTCCGACCTTTCCGATTGTCCTTTTCTGGTGATTTTCTGATATCGCCTCTTGCAGCTAGCTCATGTAATTAATATTCACGCCCCGCCTACCACGTTCACCAACCGACGCGCCTTTTCGGCAAACCACATAGCCCCCTCCATTTGAAACAATACAACTTCAGCAGCTAGCACAGTGTAGAATAGAATAGAACAGACTAGTAATAGCAGAAAAGAATGAAATAAAAACATGGAATGAAATAGAATAGAAACGAGAAAAGGTTGGCAAAACACGGCCAGGCACCGCCGACCGTTTCAAATTGTTTGTCACCTACGCGCTAGTATACATGTATATCATCATCACCATGAGTGTGCTTGTACGTTTGCTGGCGTATCAATACGGAAACTGACTACGCGAAAACGAGTTCCTTTTTGAAATATTGATTGAATATTTGGGTGAGCCTTGATGAGCAGCAGATCGATCATGTGTCGCTCCTAGTCGCACATGTATTGCTGGTAACAATCAGTGCTGGCAGACAGGAAGACAATGGCAACAACGTACCTGACATCACAATGGCCGCCAGGCGCATGATGCTCATATCGTCGGTTTTTTTGACGTTACTGATGTTTTGATCCAGACATTGTTTGTATGCGCCACGACCGTAATATCTATCAATCTATCCTGGCACACCCTTCTCCGCCTCAATTGTTGTGGCAAACCAGGCGCCATATTCAGCATCATATCCAGCTCCAAATTCAGCAACGTCGTGAAATCCAATCAACGCGCCATTCCCGTGTATACTACATCCGTTTGTGTTTAAGGCCATGATGGGCAAACACTGTTGGTTTTGGCGCTTCCACTGAGCTACAAAGCTCCCCGGTCTATGGGCAAGAACTATTTCCCTATCCTTACATCAGTGCTGTAGCACGCACGCACTAAAAGCAGAACTAAAGCAATTGTGAAAGGTTGCCAGCAAAAGAGAGATATAAGCCTGAAACCAAGGGTCCAGCAGGCGAGGGAGCCAAGAACTAAGGAAGAGCCATGAGAACCAGGAAGTCATTAAGTCGCCAAGGAACAAAAGGGTCCAGGGAAGCCAAGAAACGACCAGAAAAACCCGAAAGGGGAACAGGAAAACCAAAGGGTACCACCGCCCAGGGGTGGGCCATCAGCGGCGGCGAGGGCGCTTGCAGACGATGACCAGGGTCATAGCAACACAGGCTGACGAGCGACGCGACGCACTCGCAGGAACACAGGAACACCATCACGTGCCGCACGAGCCGCCGCGACCCCGCCAAGAAATTTCTCTTTCTTTTTTGTTTTCCAATTGAAAAACACAAAGGGACAACACTGTGGATCAAGAATTGCCTGCGGTAAATATGTAGTCCGGGTGGATTCAAGTGCGAAAACGGCTCTTAGTGCCTAAATGCAGAGTGTATACAGTTGTTGGGCAATAAGCAGTTATTGAATATCCAAGTAAAATAGACACAAATCATTGGCAACATTGACAGAATACATATACATTCGTAGGAATGCTCATGCAGGAATGTCACCCTCCGTGTGCGTTGTTGCGGAATGTCTTTCGTATCCGCAAGGCTTGCAGGTACGCATTGGCATATACAATTTCACGCCTGGGCGAAGAAGGTCCCCAAGCGCATGGCTGTACACGCCTCAGGCAAAATGCGAAAGGCAGGCAAGTATGCAGCTAGCCCAGATCAAGGGAACCACACGCCACGGTGAAATCCAGCCTTCCCGGGTGCCGGCTGTTGTACACATCCGACTCATCCGAATCAGCAGCATGCAGCGCTTGCCGCGTGGTTGTCTCATCACAGACGCAGCCCGCATACATGGCAAGCTCCATTGCCCAATCCACACCCAACGCTGTTTTGTTTTCTGGTTGCCACGCCTCACAGTCCTCAGTGAGCCCCCCTAATACCATAATTACCACTTCTTTCCGGCGCCCGGCGTGAAGAAGTTGAGACAGAGAGGCTCTCATCAGTGCTCGGGCAACATCCCATTCCGTCGCCACCACTGGTCCGACATAGTCACACTCCTGCAGGTTGTGCATTCAAGGCGATGCAGGAAGACCGCGCACATCAGTGCATTCGTCAGCCACCACAGTGTCAGCTGCAGAGGGTCCATACTCTGTGTGAGCGCCATGCGGGGTTGGAGAGCAGGAGCATGTGACCCCAGGGCAGGTCCAAAGTACAAACCTCTCTGGAATGTGACAAGCTATAGCCTTGTAGTCTACCATCGGCGTCTCGTGCCTGGAAACTTGTGCCGGGTATGTGACTCATCCATTCTTCCAGAAGAAGGCTCCTGCGCATTTAGGACTAACAGTAAAATGACGGCCAGGCAACGTATACGCGGCGCGGCGCATTACAATGAATGTCATGTTTCAATTCGCAGGTGTGCATAAGGGGTGCGATAAAATGAAGAGCTCTGACATGACGTACTAGGAGCTAATGGATGACCAGCCGACATCACCTGTCGCCGCCAAACACCTCGCAATCCAGTGCCAAAACATCTGGCATGGCCTCACGCCGCAGGGGCTCAATGGTGAAACACTCTGTGCTCGCACCGTGACCGCGGGCGCCTTGATGTGCCCACGCTTCTGCTGCGCCCGCATCCACAATCCGCATCCTATGCACGAGGGCGCAGTCCTTGAAACCGAGCTTGCTGTACACTGCGCATGTGACAAACATGTGGGGAGTCAGCAAGAAGCGTGATATCGCAGCTGAAAGCCGGGTGGCAGGGAAGGGGCTGCCTGGCCACTGATATCGTTTCCCGGCTTCGGGAGTGCGGTTGCAGTTGTCATAAATTGATGCGGTGGTGATGTAATGGGGTTGGTAAGGTAAGCCGTAAAGTCGGCAATGTGTGCCGTGCACACTCATCATGAAAAGTACAGGGCACTAGGAGCAACAGGAAAACGCATCGGTGGAGAGTCTGATGCGCACACACCAGGCTTGCCCATGGAAGAAGCATCCAGCAGCACGCACTCGCAGTTGTGACGGGCCTTCAGGAAGCGAATACCGTAGCTGAGCAGCATGTGAGCCAGCCCTTTGCGCCGGTAGTCCGGGTGCACCACGACATTGCCGAGCCAACCAAACCTCTCCGCTGCCGCTGATGCTACCTGCTCGCTGCTGGCGTATGGGACCGCGGACACAAGGCCTACCATACAATCGCGATGGAAGACGCCGTAGACGTCATCCTTGCTGTAGCGCATGATCATGGACCAGTCCTGTGTGCTAGTGTCAAAATGGACGGAGCGCAGGAGCTGCTCGCAGGCTTCGAGGTCAGCATGGCCTGCAGCAACGGGCCAGAGTGTGAAGTTGGATGGGGCTTGTTAATGCCTTATGACCGGAAGGCATGGTATGATGCGGTTTGTCATTTAAATATCTCACCTACTGGCCTAGCAATGTACCCGCACGCGTCCGGCTCTCCGGTCATAAGGCATAGCTGCCCCTCCGTCAGCTCCTCCTCCAGTCCCTCTAATGTGTCCGCTGAAACCCTTCGCTGCTTGCGCTGTCCTGGTACTGCTGCGCAACGCGTTGGCAGTGTGCCATGGCGCAGCGGCGTCCGCAGGCCGCTGACAGCGAGACCGTGCCGCGCAGAAGCGGGGGCCCGATAGCCAGCTCCCGGCGGTAGCGCCTCGGACGACGGTGGGAACCGGAGAAGCCGCATTGCCACCAGGACACGTGCGAGAAAGGCGTGAGCTGTCGCAACTGTGTGTCACCACCGTGCAGAACGTGCCAACGTGGCGACCGTTCCAGAGTCGCGCCAGGCAGAAGACTTGTCAAGCGGTACGAGCACGCTACGCGATAATGCGCGTGCGAGCTTGGCGCATTCGCGAGAAATACGCATCGATCAGCACGACAGAGAAGTATTTTAGGACGAACGAAAAAATATTATATGGCGGACGCGAGGTTTCTATCTCTTCCTTGGTGGGGGGGGGGGCGGGGGCGGGAGCCGGGGGGGGATATCCTGCGGAGATATCGTCTTTTGGTTTCGGAGCATCGAAACTCGCGGCGTCCTCCAGCAGCATTCCTACTTAGCCCCACCATTATTTAGCGTCCTTTCTGATTGCCTTTTATTTTGGTGATTTCCGATATCGCCTTCTGCTGCTAGCTCATGTAATATATATTATTTAGCGTCCTTTTCCGCCGCGTCGTTTGGCGTCATCCTCCTCATCACTTCCATCAGCACCACCACTTATACTATACCTGCCCTGCAACAGTACGTCGTAGTGGAAGGAGCAAGGATAACGGTACTTATAACGGGTAGTCTTCGCTGCCTGTAGCGACTTCTCGACATTATTTGGTTGGGACACCACCTGGACCCGCGCCCCCCGAGGCCCGCAGGGTTCTGGCGGGCGACGGCACAGCAGCAATTTTATGTCGCCACCCTGCCGCGCGGCGGTAGGTGTCGCAGCTTTAGAATCGCGGCTGATTGCCATACTTTCCCAACTAAATAAACAGGCAAGCAGTAATTGTCCGGCAGCGAGGTCTAGATAGCGGCGCCTACTTTGCATATACAGGTACTCACCGTACCACGAGCGCACGTCCTGTGCAGAGGCCGACACCGCCCAGCCTGGCTGCCCTGATGGCTGCGAGCCGCCCTTGTGTGCGGAGCGGCCTGCCCGCGGCAGGCGGCGCCCGTTTGCCGGAACCGCGTCGTCAGCGTGCCGCCGCTGGTGCGAGGGGGGGAGGCTGCCCACGGCGCCGCCTGTGGTCCATGCGCGAGAGCCAGCACGGTCCGGTGTGCAAGGACTCTGCTGCGTGCTTCCTGGACGAGGGCGAGGGCGAGGAGGGCGAAGCGTCCGAAGGTCTGTCGAGCCTGCTGTCGCTGTCTCTGAGGGTGTCTTGTCAAGATTTGAACACAGCGCACGCGGGTGCTGGGGGGTGAGGGATTGGAAGGACTTGGGGGGAGGGGTTGGAGGTACTTGAGGGACATGGAGACCTTGAGCCAGCAAGTTGCATTTCAGCTCCACTGACACAGGCGGCCCGAGCGCCTCAGGACACGAACCCGCATCGTCCAAACATGGGCAGCAGTCTTCACCTGCACGCCACCACATGACAAATGGAGACGGGGAGAAGCTGCCGCTCAGGATATGGTACGAGATGACCACGGAGGATTTTCGCATGATGAAAGATTCCGGGGTGGATCCGATTGCCATCCTGCCGGTACTCCCCCCCCCTCCCCCCCCCTCCCCCCCCCCCGCAAGCTGCAGCCCTTGCCTGCGCCTCAATGCCAGCCACGGCACTGCTGACTAGGATGCCGTACGTGCTGCGCCATCAGGTGTCGGCCATTGAGCAGCATGGTCCGCATCTGCCATGCTCCGTGGACATGCACATTAACCAGGGGATCCTGAAGCGCGCGCTTGAGCTGGCGGACCCTGCGCTGCCGCTCACGGTGCTGCCAATGCAGCCAATAGGGAAATCGGACGAGCACACCGCCTTCCCAGGCACGCTGTCGCTCAGCGCCCAGACGCTCACCAGGTGCGATACGCCGGCCTCTTGCTTGCAGCCAGGCAAGCCACTGGCCGGCCTGCTGGTGTTCCCACAAGTATCTGACTGGCAGCAAACTACTGCCGCCGTGCCGCCCATGGCAGTTTGTGGCTGGACATCGGCGAGTCGGTCCACCGCGCCGGCATTCGTAAGATGGTAATCTTCAACAGCCATGGCGGGCAGCCGCAGATAATGGACATCGTAGCGCGGGAGCTGCGCGTGCGGCATGGCATGCTGGTGGTGGTGCTCAGCTGGTTTGGCTTTGGCCTTCCCCGGGGCATTGTGTCCGCTCACGAGCAGCTGCATGGCATCCACGGGGGCGAGATCGAGACGTCGATGATGATGCACCTGCAGCCAGATCTCGTCCGCCCACACCTCGCTGCCAACTTTGAGGCGAGCTCGGTGGAGCTCGCGGAGCGCTTCCAGCACCTGTTGCCCGAGGGTGGCGTTGGGTTTGGCTGGATGTCGCACGATCTGCACCCCTCTGGTGCGCTGCTGCGGTGCCTCATGGACCCGTGCCTGTCTCGTCCCTTTCTCGTATCCCGCTTAGCTTGCAGCAGACGCTGGCGTCCTGTCAAAAAGCTGCGCGTTGCCTGGTGCTGCACTGCAGGCGCCACGGGTAACGCTGCCGCAGCCACGCCCGAGAAGGGTGAAGCACTCGTGGAGCATGCAGCAGCCAAGCTGTCGGAGCTTCTGGCGGAGGTGGACGCCTTCCCTATGGCCTTCTTCAGACCTGCTGCGGATGCAGGCGGCTGGACTGCCCCTCCTGCTGATCCTGTTGGCAGTGCAGAGGAGGCGCTCACGGCTGGCGAGCCTCAAGCAGCGCAGCAGTAGACCTCATGTTTGCCTCCCCTCTTCTTGTACGATTATGCGCTTGTATGTCTACTGTACTTGTAGCAAAGGCCACTCAACAACGGTCACTGACGGAGCCACTCTACTGCTGACCGCCGGGTTGCGGCTCTTCCATGTTCACTGTGTGAAAGTCGTGGCAAGGCCACTTGAGATGAAGCGTTGACATGCCACATCATCTGTACTGTATTGAGAAACGTTGCTGGGAACTTTGCGTTTGCTTCATTGACTATTACATCACCGGAATGCCAGCTTGGGTGCTGGCGTGGGCATGACAGGTGGAATTCGGACACTTTTCTGGGTGCCTGCTATCTTACAAGTGGCCTTGGTGCAGCCTCCGCATGACATATGGCCGCGAAATGCAGCACTTTTGTACTACAGCCTTCTTGCTCCCGAACGCTGGGAGACGGGTCAACGCGAGCAGAGGTTAGCGTCCGTGGTAGCTGGACAGTAGTGACGGATATTTGCGCAAGGAGACAAGCGCCCTTGAAGATCATAACTACTGTACATGGACAAGCCACAGAGGATGGTCCCAGCACTGAAACCGCGTAACGAATCCAGCACAGTGTAACAGATTCACCAGCTTAAAAGGATTAGTGCAGACTTCCCCAGGATCTTGTGCTTTCACACGGCCCGCCGTCGTCCTTTACTCGATGCGTGATAATATCCTACGTGTAGGTGACGCCATGGCGCGTGCAACGATCTTGACCGTGACTCAACAATGCCCTGCGCGCTACATCATTTGCCGGCGAAAATCGAGTTGCTCAGTACAACCAAGGTAAAACAGAACGCGTTGTCCAGCACAACTAAGCGGAGGGTGGTACTATAGTAGTAACAAGCTCTGGCGACCCACAATCTGCGAAGTCTCAGCTGACACAACACAGCTAGAGGTCGCTGCCCCCCCCGGGCCCCCCCTCCATTATATCTACCACGGCGCCGCAGGGGTAAGCCGCGAGTGGCGAGGCGTCATGGCGGCGTCACCCGGCTCGCCGCCTTGCAGCCGCTGCCTCGCTACCCTGGGGGCGGCCTGCTCCAGTGTGGCGCCAAGCCACTATGAGCTTGCTGCCGCCGCCTACTACTCGGGCGTGCCGAACTGGAAACGCAGGAAGCAAGTTGTGCCAGGTGGGCTGCGTCTCCTGGAGGTGAAGGCCGTCGAGGACAGGTGAGCCCCCTGGAGCGGGGGGAGCGTGGGTGGCAGCAGAGATGCCACTCGGCGCCGCGACGCGGGATTGTCATCCCCATGCGCGACCCCGAAATTGCGCTCTTTGCGGTCGTGCCCCTTTGAGCCGCACCCCCTACGCGCCAACCAAACGATTCAGTTCCCATTTAACTTGCTCATCACGGATCGAGGTAGCCGTTCGTGGCAGGAGGCACTGACGGCATGCGCACATTTGCTCGCAGGCTTACAGGACTACGCGTGCTGCTTTTCATTGGCGAGGAGCAGGCGGTGCCTGAGGGCGGGGGCAGCTGCCCGGAATGCGGCGCTCCCTTGCCGGAGCGTCTGGCTCCCGCGGTCTTCGCGTTCCGTGGCACGCGAGCCACGCATCGCGGAAACCTCGCGGCCGACTACGGCATCCTGCGCCACAACCGACGGGGCCAGGAGCTCGCCATCGCTGAGGAGGCGCGTGCTGTGGTGGCGGACCTGATGCTGCAGCTGCAGGCAGACAGTCCAGGGACACGGCACGCGTGGTTTGCCTGCGGCCACAGCCTGGGAGGCTTCCTGGCCACCACCATCACCATCTGCCTGCCAGAGATCCACCAGTGCGTCGTCTTTGAGGCGCCCGGTTGCCCAAAGCTGTACCTTTCGCAAGCAGAGACACGAGGCAGCCACGAGTACTGGCGGGAAAAGATAACCTGCTACGTCACGCTGCCCAACCCCATCAACATGCACCACAAACACATCGGCCGCGTGGTCAGGGTTGAGCTTGACCTGATGGACAGTATCGACAGTGGCCATGTCGTTAAGTGCCTCGCCGCCTCCATGTTCCGTTGGCTGAACTGGCTCAGCCTGCTGCTCATCATGTTCATCTTTGTGGAGCTCATGCTCGGGCTGTCACTGTACAGCAGCATCACACGCTTGTGCGCGGTGCTGGATGGCGCGGCTTTCTCCAAATGGGCGCCCATACAGGACCACTTTATGCCGCACATATGCATGGCAGGGCTGGGAGAGATCACGCTGATGAACCTGCTGTCAGCTGCCACTCTGAGCTTCAAGGGCACGACCGCCTTCCTGGCCACTCGGATCGGGACAACCGTTCCATTCCAGCTGTCCGCGCACAAGCTGAGCAACATAATCCGCTCTTTCTGCCCGCACACGGGCGCCCCAAAGAGGTGCATAGAGATGGCCTCCTGGCCGCAGATGAAGTGCATGAAGCGCTGCATGAGTCGCGACCTTTGGCTCATCATTTGGGAGCTGTTCATCCCGAGTCCTTCCTCTGAAAGCATCTGGCATCTTTTTGACCGGCAGCGCCTCCTCAACAGCCGCGTGGCCCTGTTGCCTGGCTACAAGGAGCTCACACCTGGCGCGACATCCCAGCACAGCATGGGCGAATGACGACCTGCAAGGATCACCGCTAGAACACACTTCGACCAAGGTGTGTCAAGGGGAGCGTTGCCGTTGATAGGAGATGAGTGTATGAGATGAGTGCTACGGGTACTTCAACGTGATGTTATTTGTAGATGGGACGGTGCCGCTGCGATCGCGGTCATTCGCATGTCGATAGTGCATGACGAGCCGCCGCTGATTGTGTTGGCATGCCGCATGATGTGAGACTACCTGTAGAATCAGATTCATGAAATAAACGGGATGTAAGCACACATTCCCTTCATATTGTGGCGGCGATGGATGGCTCCACTGGGGTGCGGGCCCCACGCAGTGGCAATACGTCCCGCCCTGTCTAACAGATCCGAGCACAGCCTGAATTGTGTTGCTCCTCCTACTACTGCTACTGCTACTGCTCGCTCGCGTCCATCAACCCGCCATCCGTCTCCTTGGCTGTCGTTGGTGGGCCTGGCCATGTGTGCCGTTCTGGGCTTCTCCTGGAGTGAGGGTCGCTCCTACTACTCGAAGCTCCCTGTCAACTGTGAAAAACTCAGGTGTTGGGATTACCCCGACTCACTGGAATAGCTCTGCGCGTTAAAAACACTGCAGTGCTGCCGTTTACGGCTCCGTGTGGTTACGCCTGGGTTTAAGAGTCTGAGCTGTTTGTGGAGCCAATGGGCTGCATAGAGTGGAAACTAGCGCAAAACAGAGTGGAAAACTAGCGGGTACTAGGTCGATGCCGCAAGAGGTAGGCCTCCTGCATCTGTTGTTTGTCCTGCCTCTCTCAGACTTAACAAGTGTTGTTCTTTGCTGTCCATGTGCTCCATGATGTACCTATTACAGACCCGAGCCCCTCAGGCCTGCTCGGCGGGCAGTGAAATCAAGCCAAACAACTCAACTAAAGCTCTGGTATCTATTAGATTCCTGCGGCGAACCCTGTCCAAGACCTCGTTGGCCTATCTATTCCTCGCACATTTCTGCGAAACGTCTACCAGGCAAGCCCATCAGGGGTTGCCAGCTGCTACGCTGACTCTATCCAACAGCGAGATTCATGAGGAACGGTAACTTGGAAATACTTTCGACAACCTCCGCGCAGCTTCCTGGGCAATCCAGTAGGTTGAGGTCTCGCAGTCCAGACAGCTTGGTCAAGCATGCCACGCCTTCAGCACCAATTTCATGGCACTCCTGCAGGTTGAGCGACGTGAGCGAGGGCAGCTGTGAGATGGATGCCACAGCAGCGTCACTGATGCCGATACATCCCTCCAGGTCCAGCCTCTCGAGCTTCTGGTTGTGGGCAAGATGCGCGACGCCGGCGTTGCTCAGCTGGCTCGCGCCGCGGAGGCTGAGGTGGGACAGCGCCGTCAGGCCGCGCGACAGAATCCCCAGGGACGTGTCTGTCACGGCGGTGCAGGTGTAACCCATGTCCAGGTGCCGAAGCGTTGACATGGCGGCAAGAGAGGCCAAGCCCTCGTCCGTCCACGTCCCGCAGTAAGCCAGGCTGAGCGATGTGAGAGGCAGGGGCTTGAGGCATAGGAAAACGATGTCGTTCACGTCTTGGCAGCCGGTCAAGTCCAGCTCCTGCAGCTTCCGCAGAGTGTTCAGTGCTGCCAGCCCGCCTTGGGAGACAGTCTGCGACTTGAGCAGGTTGAGAGACAGCAGCTGTGGCAGATGCCCGATGGTGGCGATGAAGATGTCAGACAGGCCCGTGCAGTATGTCAGCTCCAGCTGCTCAATGCGGTGGAGCTGCTCCAGCTGCTCGATGCCCTATGTAAAAGATGGCCAGACTCTCAGTGATTCCTATCTAGCTAGACAATACTTGCGGCGGCAGGCAGGCAGGCGAAGCCGATAGCCAGTCGCACATGATCAGTGACCTCCAGGTGACAGCGCTCCATCCGCAGGTGCTTGAGACTCCCCAGCGACGCGATGGCTCCAAGGCAAGCGTTGTCCAATCCTTCCTTGACCTGTAGAGCGCGGCGGACGCAAAAGACAAGCACTCACACGCAACTGAAGCGCGTAGCGGTTGCGGATACTGCGGAAAATCGTCAGCGCGCTCACACCTCAATGCTCAAACTCTCCAGGGCATGCAGAGACGTGAGACTGGCAATGCCGTGCCCGGTGACCATCCAGCAGCCCAGGATGTCGAGGCTGGTTAGGCTGGCAAGGTGCTTCAGCTTGGAGATGCCGTGGTCCGTGACTTCAGTGCACCCGGATAAGCTCAGGCTCCGCAGGTTCTTCAGGCCCCCAGCCTCTTGCTGCTTACTCATGGCCCGCCCAAGCTCCCCGAATGCAGCGCCGATGGCGCCCAGGGGGTTGCCCGCAGCATACAGGCTGTGCGCTGTGATGCCTTCGCACAAGACCTCCAGGCCCTTGTCACTCACCTGTACATATGGGACAGTGCACCCCGCAGTGGGGAATTCCCCTGGTAATCCACGATGCCGTGCAACATCCAGCCCATGCAAACAGCATGTACCTGCCCTCGCCAGCATGAATGGACAGCACCAAGCACTACCTGACTGCAGAACGACAGGTTGAGCGCCTGCAGGTTTGTGAGGTTGGCAAAGTGTGCCAGGACATGGTCGTCCACGTGGCCACAGCCCTCAAGATTGAGGCTGGTGAGCGAGGAGATGCCCCCCAGCTTGGCTGCTCCCCCGCTGGTGACGTCAAAGCAGCCGCTGAGGCTGACGTGGGTGATGGCGGGGAGGGTGGACAGGCTTTCTACTCCTAGGTCACTGAGCCCAGCTGCGCGAGCCAAGTTCAACGCCTACATTGAGGGGGACACGCGCAACATTGCAATCCCTGGTCATGTTGTGCATGTCATGAACATGCTCTCCATGTTCCAGATTGGTCGAGCCAAGCAGCACAACTGACGGATAACACTCAATAATGCAGAGCATATTGCGCAACCACGTGCCCCACCTGCAGATGCTGGAGCATGGACAGATTGGATACGCTGCCCGAATCTGTGCAGATGGTGGTCCCCTCCAGGCTCAGAGATGTGAGCGCAGTAAAGGAGGCCACAACGGCAAGCAACAGATCATCCACCTGCCGGAATGGCAATAAATAAGAGCCACATATACACCGGTAGTGGACTGGCAGTACCTGGGCAGCTGATGTCGGCTTTGCAGGGCCACAGACATCACGGCTGGCTTACCTTCAGGTTTTCAGGGAGCTTCAAGCTGCCGAGGTACTGGCAGCCCACGCTCAGCTCCAGCAGCTGCTGCTTCAGGCTGTCCGCTGGCTGCTCGGCCGCCCGGGTGAGGTCCAAAACCATCAATGCCGGAAAGAGCTCCGCGACTACGGGTGCCTGGGGAGGTAAAGGGGAAGGGCGTTAACTGCCGACACCCCTAGGGACAGTTATTAGATAGAGCGCGCTAATAGCTATTGCCAGCACCAGCAGTTGCTGCCCACCTGGAGCCTCGTGGGTGCTAGGCACGACACGATCATGCCGTGGGCCATGCGCCACTCTTTGCATATCATGCGGACCACTCGCACGTCTTGCCAGGAGAGGAGGTTAAGAACACGACGTAGTACTGGCGGAGGGAGCCGGGCCCACTGGCTCCCTTCGGCGCCGTCGCGCGACGCCGCCTCCCGAGACACCCGAGCCTCTCTCCAACCGCCTGCGCCGCTGCTCTCTAGTTGCGCCGCACCGGCCGCCTGCTCCTCAGTGTCGGCGGACGGCGGCTGCACACTCTGCGCCGGTGTCGGTGTCGGTGCCGACGTAGCCCCGTCATCCTCGAACAAGGGGTTCTCCCGCTGCAAGACGCTGAGACTGTCGAAGTCGAGGTCCGCCAGCCGTATGGGCACCGCGGTCACAGGACTGTCTTCAGACATGGTCGCTGCTCGCTATAGGTGTGACAAGGCCAATTGGTTGCAGTCCAGAGTCGTGCGACCCGGCCACTGATGCATGTGCGCCACCACGCTTGCCCGCCAAGCTCGCAGAGCCGGCCCTCAAATAAGCCCAGGACGATCAGTACATGCACTGGTGGTCCAGGAGAACTGGCGAAGCCCTGTTACTGCCAGTCCCGACGAAACCCTGGTTCTCGGGATACCACCACGGCAGCCGGTACGGGTACGGGTACTCGGCAAAATATCATAATCTGTAGTAGTATGTGCCAGTGGCGCCCTCGTGCTTCCCGAGCAGAGCAGCAATAGTCGCTAGGTGTCCGAGGCTGACAGTTGGCGCTTCGACTGGTTCCTGCCGCTCTTGCATATGCTGTGGAAGGACCGAGGGCCCAAAGAGGGAAAAAACATCGCGTGCCATTGTGCCAAACGGCGAAAGCAGCACTCGTTTCAGCGCATGACTGTTGGTGTAGGTGCACCGCCATCACGGCAGCACGCGCGCCGCGCGCAATAACACCAGCGCGCGCAGCACTCCCGAGCATTTTCAGATACCGTGGATGTAGCTGTACGCAGCTTGCATAGTGAAGCAAGTGGTAGGTAGCTGCTGAAGACCGGTGTAGTCTACTGAGAATGCCGGTTTTCGTTATTGCTGTCGGCCCCCGCCCATATATAAGGCGCCGGTCTACTATTTTCCCTGTCAATTTCGAGTCTGTCATGAGCTCGGCACAATGGACCGTTCTCTCCTTTGCTCGGTGTTGACATCGCTTTTTCTTGGCACCCTTGTTAATACTCCATCACTACTCGATGCCTTAGATGGCGCGGGTCGATATAGTGTCCGAGGTGAGGAGGCTAGCCTTTCGCCGGTTGAGAGGCATGTCAAACAACTAGAGGACTCTATCAACATCGTCCAAAGCTCTATCAGAATTTCCCGCTCGGCCGAAGCTGCCGCAATAACACCAGCTGGGCGCCGCACGCATGTAGGCAGGCAATGCGTGCCTGGTGCGCGCGCGCTTTGCTGCGCTAGTGCGGACCATCAGTGATGACATGTGCTAAATAAGTACTAGGGCATACATACCCTAGTTACATTGATGTACATATGCAGTAGTGTACCAACATTGTTGATGTCAACCCCCCCCCCCCCCCTCAATGTCGCTAAGGGATGCTCCAAGCAACAGGGTTGCCGACGCTAGTCCCTAGTCTAGAGAGGCAGCATGCCATGCCCTGACCTCGGCGTGGATCGGGGTTGGCCCTCAAGGAAGTCTAGCCGCGTCGTGGGCTTTAGCCGGACGGTGTCGAGCGAAGCGGGCTTGCGTCGAGTGACACTTCTCCGGAAATGATGAGCTCCCGCCTGCCTTTGGGCTCGTGTGCCGAGATTAATCAGTAGAAGAGTTGCAAGCGGCAGTCGCTAGCCTAGAGAGACAGCTCGCCATGCCCTGACCTTGCTTGGCGTGGGTCGGGGCTCGTCCTCTAGGGAGTCTGACTGCGCGGGCCGTCGAGCGGACTAAAGTCGCGGCTAACCCCTTCTCCTCGGCGCGGGTGTGCCGAGCTTCGCATACTATTTTCTCTTTTGGTCGAGGCGAGCGGGCACGACTGTGTCATAAGTGTGTACAGGGCAGCGCGCAGCGGCGCGGTAGCTGGCGTGGTATAGTAGCCGACGCCCATGTTGCTGCCCATGTTGCCGTCTGTTCGTGGTGCTGAGGCTCCCAGGGCGGTCCGATAGTAGATATACGGATTTTTGACTACGTAAAAAAAAGTAGTCAGAAATCCGTTTCTGACTACGGATTTCTCTGATTGTGATCGACAAGCGTTGCCCGAAGTCTCGATCGGCCAAGCCGAGAAACTGTGAGTTCGGGCGTGAACTGCGATACGCGGCGGTCGTTGGCGTCTTGGTAGTTGGCGAGCTCGTACATGGCGGTCGCTGGCGTCATGGCAGCGAGCTTCCGGGTGGCGCTTATTTCGTTGAAGGTGCGCGAATCATCTTGAGGCGACATTGCGCCGCGAGTGCGACGTGTAGTCGTTGTTTGAGTGTTGAGACCCCTTCTGGTTGCGGTGATCTCAGTTTTACGTCAGGGCTTCCCGCCCAGACGGACGTCATGCGAGGTATATATATAGCGTCAGACAACTCTCCCTAGTAGAGGGCTGAACGCGAACCTAAGTCACTATAGGCACCTCTCAGACGCCTATAGGGCTTTAGTTCAGACCAGCGTTGCTGGTCTTGCCCGTACTTAGGGGGGTGAATGCCAGTGGCAATAAAGCCTCTCACCAGAGGTCACCGTTACGCCGTGCAGTACTTTATGCAGTGCTGGTCGCGGCTATCAACCGTTCCTGCAGTACTTTACGTCGGTACCGCGTCGAATGGTGACAACCCAGCACCACCACCAGCGCGCGCGCACGATGCAGCGAGCAGCACGCGTGCGACCGTACGACAAGCACGCAGGCTACCGTGGTTACCTTTGGCCCTCGTTCCTCAAGCCGATCTCCGTCTCTTACACCGTCTCCGTCCCGTACACAGGCTCTTGCCTATGCCTGTCATAGGCAAACACAAGCACACACAGGCAAGACAAAGGGGAAGAGGGACCGCCAGAAGGCGGAGGCCCTCTATAGGCCCGCGATCGCGGCCATGCATGGCAAGGCGGCCGCACGTCATGCTAAGTGCTAATAGCACGCGCGCTGTGCGCGCACCGCGCGCCATACGCATTACGCACTGCCCTTGTCTAATTGTACTCATTAAGTCCTATACTACTACTCGGCCGCGGCTACAGTGAGTCTTGCGCCTTGTACCAGCAGCAGTACAGTACTTCGTCTTCTGCAGGTAGTCTACCTTAGGGGTCTCTGTTAGAGGTCCCGATTAGAGGTACTATCTGAGTTCCCTTCGAAGTCCCGCCGAGGTGTGCTTGGGCGGGTCTCTGATCTCGGGTATGTATGTCTCCTTGCGCCTCGCTCAGGGCTATGGCCAGGGTATGGAACCCTAACCAATCAGGTGCCCTGCCGTGGTCTCAACCGGGTATGGAACCCTAGCTGTAGCCCTAGCCGACCCGGAAGGGCTTAACTGTCCCGTTCTTCATGCGCAAGCGGATATGACAGATGCTCTGGCAGCTGCCGTCGCATGCTCGCATTCCCGCGTGGGGCGCTGTCACCAGCTCAATGGGCGGCCCATCCCCCCCCCCGCCCCCCCCCCAGACGGTTGGTTGCCAGAAGGGTGAGCGGCCGCTGGGCGCCAATTGACGCTCAGTGACGCTGGTCGCCAGCGCACGCCTCGGTGTGGAAGTGAATTGACGCCACGGAGTGACGCCACTCAGCTCGCAGTTCTCGCTCTCGCAGCTCGTTGTCGCGGAAGATCGCTAGCCACAGAGTCGATCGGCGCGTAGTGCGGTTACGCTGCATATCGCCGGCAATAATGTGGAGCCGCCCACAGTCGCCTAGATGCCGTAGCCACTGCATGCGCGGGGAAGGTCCCTGCGCGATGTAGAAGATTGGCACTTGCACGAAAAGGCTGTCCGCGCATGACGCCATGATTGGCAGCGCCAGATCAAGTAGTTGGAACCACGGGGAGGTCACCACTACAAAAGGGGCCTCTAACCGCGGCTGTGTTGACATCGTCGTCGTCGTCATGGCTGTCGTCGCCACGGTCGCCGTCACATTGCGAACGCACTGGTACACAAAGGACTCCAGCGCGTCCTTGCACATCTCAGTTTGGTACATCGGATTGAAGTCGTTGTTGATCACTGTCGCGCCGCACGGCCGCAAGGCCTCAGCGGTGCTGCCATGTTCCGCCCACGGATCAAAGATTACTCGACCGCGCCAGCCGATCACGTTGGCTAGCGCAGCGTACTCGCTCACTTGGTTACTGATCGCCGGTAGATAGTCATTGGCTGCTTGAAGGTTGTTCATCCTTCTTGTCATGGTTACTGGGTGCCAGGCGCCAGGCATGCCCCAGTTCAGTCTTGCTGCCACCGCCGCTCTTGTCGGCTGCAAAGGCGGGGCAGGGTCTTGAATCTCCTCGTCGCTGTCGTCGTTGTCACTGATTGTTGTGGCGGCTAAAGCCACCGATGTCCACTGTGCCGGCAACGCTGCGTCATCAGCGCCGCACTCCGCACACCGCCATGCCCCCCGCGGCACACGTGCCACAGGTGGCTGATGGCACAACTTGTGCCAGCCTCGTTCACAGTCTTCGCAGATGATGATCGGGTTGCGCTGGGTGCTGACGCGCCCGTCGCACTCCTCGCACGCCATATTTGGGTCTTCAAATCCTGCCGGCAACACCACGTATGGAACGGCGCACCGCGCCAGTTCCTCAACGCGCACTCGCGCCGTGTCGCCGTCAGCTCCTTGGATGACCACCACTCCGTTGTCGTTGACCTCGTAAACCTTGTAGATAGCCGGTCGCACTCGTGGATAGAGCGCGTCTTGCTGCCGCTGTTGCACGTAGACGAAGTCGCCGGGGCTGAAGCGCTGCACTCCGGGCGCCACCAACCCCGCGCGCCTCCTGCGATAGCGCATCACTTCACGATGCTGCGCCGCCTCCACGTTGTGCATCGCCGTCGGCACCATGAGCGCCAAACGCTCCGCGCGCACTGTCATCAGCTCCCACATGCCCTCCGGGCTGTTGAAGTCCACGGCGCTCTCCTCAAAGAGCGCTCTCGCTTGCGCGGGGAAACGGGCGCCCTGCCGTACACCAACTCGTATGGGCTGTACCTGGTGCTGGCTTGCTTGCTGCACCGGTAGCCCAGCTCGATGGAAGGCAGAAAAGTGTCCCACACGACGCGCTTGCCGGGCTGAACCACATAGCGCATCAGTGCCTCCTTGACGGTTTTCACCATCCCTTCCGCCAACCCATTGGGCTGCGGATGATAGGGCAGCGGCTTTGGATGATCGATGTCATGCTCCACGAGAAGTTCGTGGAACTCGCCGATGAACTCGGTACCGCCGTCGGTATACACCTCGCCGGGCGCCGCGAAACGCGCCTGCACTCTCTCCTTAAAAGCTTGTCGTATGTTGGCTGTCTCCTTGGTGCGCAGCGGCACCAACTCCACCCACTTGCTCGCCGCTTCCGCCATCACCAACACCCTGACGTTGCGACTGCGGGTGGCCTCAAAAGGCCCCGCCAAGTCCAAGTGCCAGCGGTAGAACATGCCGAATTGCGGCAGCGGCTGCATGTCCAGCGGTGAGGCTGCCTTTGGGCGGCCGCTGGTGCCGCCGGGTCGATGTTGCAGCCGATCGCAGTCCGGACACGCCTTCTTGACTCGGGCTACATCCTCCACCATCCCCGGCCAGAAATATGAAGCGGCGATAACACTGCGCAGCCGATCCCGCCCCAAACGGCCCATCTTGACATGCACATCCATAATCACGGTGTCTCGCTCACTGGGTGGCGGTACCTCGCGGTGCGTGCCGTCCTTGTGTAAATACCACAAGATGTTGTTTCTCCATGTATAGCGGGCATGAGGTTGCGGCATGTTGACGTTGCCCGCCTGCAGCTCCGCCATCGCCTCCGCGTCCATCCACGGATTGCCTCCCCGCGGTCCCGCCGTCAGCTCGCCGGTAACCGCCACCAAGTCGCCGTCTGCCGCGCCCTCATGGGCGGTGTCCAACACGCGGCGCCGTGCCCACGCTGACATCTCCGGCTGCCGGCTGCTCTGAGCCGCTGCGCAGCAAAAGGCTGCCGCATGTCGCACGGTGCCCTCCGGTGAAAACTCACCGCGCCCATCCAGCTCCGTTGGGTCGCCCTCCACGGGCCCCCGACTGAGACAATCTGCGTTGACGTGGTGAACGCCCTTCCGATAGCGAACCACGAAGTCGTACTCGCTGAGCCTCATCGCCCACCGCGCCAACTTCCCACGAAGCTGAGCGGTGTTCATCAGCCATTCCAAAGGCCGAGGATCCGTCACCACCACAAACTGCCCGCCAAACAGATAGTATCTGAACTTGTCCATACCATACAACATGGCAAGACACTCACCCTCATAGCTGGCATAGTTTGGCTCCGCGCCTTGGCAGATGCGGCTCGCAAACTCCACCACGTACTCCTGTCCTTCGTCGTCCTCCTGCGCCAACACCGCGCCCAATCCAGCTCCGCTGAAATCGGTGTGCAGGATGAAAGGGCGGCTCCAATCCGGATTTCTCAGCACGGGAGTTGAAACCATGTCTGCCTTGAGCTGCTCGAAGGCTCGTTGCTGCTTCGATCCCCACTCCCACGGCACCTTGCTGGTGAGCTTGGTCAGCGGCTTGCGCTTGACTGCAACTTGCTCGATGAACTTGCCGTAGTAGCCCACCATGCCAAGGAAGCGCCGAAGCCCCGCAACGTCAGTCGGCGGCGGCATCTTCACCACAGCCTCCACCTTGGAGTGCTGCGGGAATACGCCTTCGCCGTCGACCCAATGGCCCAAGAAAGCAATCTGCCTCACGGCCATGCGCCCCTTGCCGGGCGCCAGTCTGATGCCCGCCTTTGCGAGCCTCCGAAACACCGTCTCTGAAGGTGCTGCTAAAACACCTCAGCGTCGCTCATCTCGGCTGCGCCTGAAAAGACACAGATGTCATCGGCGTAAACCGCCACGAACGGCAGATCGCCAAGGGCCTCATCCATGACACGCTGCCATGCTTGGCTGGCGTTCTTGAAGCCCATCGCCATCCGGCACCACTCATACTGCCGGTCGCTGCCCCAAAAGGCAGTCTTGTGTCTGTCCTCCTCTGCGATGGGCAGCTGATGAAACGCCGACTTGGCGTCAAACCCGCTGTACATGCGCGCGCCTGCGACCTTGCTGAGTAGCTCGTCTGTCTTGGGCATACAATACGCCCACGACTTAGTGACACTGTTCAACGGGCGAGCGTCCAAACACACCCGGATCCCGGTCCAGTTGCCGTCGTCGTTCTTCTTCGGTGGACACACTACTGGGATGCTGTAGGGAGATTGGCTCCCGCGGATCGCCCCAGCCGCCAACAGCTCCTTGCACCAGCTCTCCACGAAGCCCCACTCAGTCTTGCTCAATCGGTACTTGGGTCGCTTGATGGGCTGCGTGTTGGTCGTCGGTATCCTGAACTCCCAGTGGTTGACGGCCGGTAGGTCGCTGACGGACCACACCCACACGTCATCCCAAAAGCTGTCGCAGAGCTCCACGAGCTGTCTTTGCTGTGAAGCCTCGCACTCGCGCCCGCACCGCCAGTGTTTCTCAGGATCCTTCAGGCTGTGAACATCCTCCACGTGATCATTCATGCTTGCCTGCGTGTAGCCGCGATTGGCCCACGCAGCAGCGCTACTCCGTTCCGCAGTCCCGCCGCCGTCCGACACGGCGTTGGCGCCGAAAGCTCGGCGCCCCGCCCTGCTTGTCGCCGTCACCTCGCGGTGGTAGCGCGCGCTCGCGCGCACTATCACTGCCACGAACATGGCTAACACCGTGGTGTTGCCGAGACGACTCGCCTCGCTGAAGTGCATTGACGTGCCGCCCAACCAAATGAGCAGCAGCCAGCAGCATATATAGCGCATGTTGACACAGCTGCTGCCATGCTCTCCCGCAGGATCTCCGCATCCTGCGTTGCTCTCGTCTCTCTCGTTCTGCGCGCTGAGCTGCCTGGGCAGCCCGGGCTGCGCGCTCCAGCTCCTCCAAGTCCCTCAGTCGTTGCTGCTCCACGAAGAGCTGCCCGACGATCCACGCGACGCTGTGCAGACCCATGGCATTGCCTATGAGGCGCTCATGGTCCGGCAGCGATATGCCGTGAAGGACGTTCGGCTCGTAACCAAAAAGCTCCTCCTTCAAGTGGACAGTGGGCCGTTCCCACTCGCCCGTGTTGATGTTGAACAACATGCCAGCCCCCTCGCCGAAGTAGGTATCTGAGTCCGGTCGCGCCAAGATCGTTGGCAACGCGCGTGGCTGCCCCGGTTTGTTGACGCGAACTCCGTTGGGTGGTGTCGGCAGATTGACATGCGGCCGTAGGTGCGGTGGCAGCACCTCTCGCAGCAGTCGCGGCTGCATGTCCGCCCGCCTCTCCCACGCCAACTTCAGTCTCGCCACGTCCCCCATGTTCGTCCAGAATCGTCGCACTCGGTGATGACTGGATCCACAGCCCGCCTCATCTATCACGAGCGCTCTCCCGATGATCTTCGTGATGTATTTCTCAGACTTCTTGATGTACAGTCTCTCGTCTCCGCTCGTATCCACGTTCTCCAGCAGCCACCCCACGCCGGTGGGCTGCTTCTCCTCGAGCTTCTCGATGAACGCGGCCACGTGAAAGAGCAAACGTGACCTCCGGTCGCGCAATGCCAGCGCGTTGCGGTTGGCTCTGCTCATGCCTGGGCAGGGCCATCCACACCCCATTTTGTCTATGTATGGCAGGCGCCTCACGTCCTCCGCTGTGATCGCCGTGATGTCCTGTGGGAACGAGTCCCACCCCTTGATCGCGCTAGCTGGTAGTAGATCCGGATATCTCCTACTAAGCTCCTTGAACACGCTGCCCAGCGGCCTTGCGGGCTGCCGGGTCGATGTCCGAATGCCGGTATCTGGCCACCTTCTGACCGTTGGCCAGCATGGCATTCAGCACGGCAACGTAGCCTCCGCCACATGGCTCGTACATGCTGATGCCCTCTTCGCGGGTGCTCAGCCTCGTCAGCCCGTGACGCTGCAGGCTCTGCACTTCCCACAAAGGCGGTAGGTCTGCCGGCTCGCAGGTCTTGGACTCTTGCATGTCACGCCGTGAGGGTTCGTGGGCGGCGTGGCTGTGAGACACGTCACTGCCCCCCCCACTCTCCTCCCCCATCTCATCATCGCCGAGCTCCACCCCATGGCAGTAGCTCGCTCTCTCCACGCGCACCACAGGTTGGTGCTCGCGGACCCGCCGCTCCCACGCCGTCTGGCTGAGCAGCGGCACTCTGCCGGCTGGTCGGTTGGGTGCGCGGAAAGTGCAGATTCTGGTCGCCGGGTCCGGGCGCAGCCCGAGGGCTGTGATGGTAGGTCCACCGAGCAGCAAGCCCGGTGCCTCGCCTCCATTCTCGTACACGCGCGGTGCGTGATGAGCTGCCATGATTGAGGTGACGGGGTCCCGAAGCGTGAAGACCACGCCATCCCGCAATCGTCGTTGCTGCTCGCATGAGCGCTTGCCATTGGCGAGCACCACCACCATGTCGACGTCCACCCACACGCCAGCGCCCTTTACCACGGCCTCCGCCGCGCTTGGTTCCATCCCTGACGCGTTCATGCGGGTGTGGCTGCTGCCGCCGTCGGAAATGGTCTCGCACTGCAGCATGGTGTTGTTGGCGTACAACTCGCACGTGATGGTGTCAAGCCGAGCCGTCTCCGGCTGCTCCTTCGCCTCAGCCCCTGTGGGCTGAAGGGCAAAAATGCCCTTGTTGGCGACTTCCGCCTACTGCTCCAGGCAGCGTCGGGTCTCAGACCCTTTGAGCAGCCGTAGTGCTTGCTCCCTGATGTTTGCCTCAGTAGCACTGCGTCGATAGTCAGTGGCGGGTTCCCACTTGCCGCTGCGGCGACATACTGATGCCTCCTCAACCGCCGTGCTGGCATTGCGATGCGCATTTGCACGCTTGCGATCTTCCTCCTCCTCGCGTTGTATCGCGAGTTAACCCGGCCGGTAAATGGCAAAAGACCGTTCAGTCTCAGCCTCTCCGCCAGCGGTCTTCTCCTCCGCGGTAGACTTGCCGCCGCTTTGTTGGTCAGCGATCTCCTCCACCATCATCAGCGCTGCCTCGAAGGCGCGCTCCCCGCTCGAGGTCCTGGCTGAGTGAGCGTGGCTGCTGATCGGCTCGGTACTCAGTGCACCGCCGCCCCATGCTATTGCCATGACGCTCTCCATCATCCCGCCGCCGCTGCGCTCGAGCTGGTAAGCCTCCATCAAGCTGATGGAGACTCGCTTGCTCTCCAGAGCACGCATGACATCATGCTTCTCCCAGCCATCCTCCACGGGCTCGTGCTTGACCAGCCGCTTGGCGATCTCCATCAGCGGCATGCGCGGCTGTCCACCGCCGTTGGCCAGTGACACAGGCACCGTGACGCTCTGCGCTGCGCGGGTGAGCTTCGCCGTCAGCTCTGTACGGCTGTGCATTTGTTGCGCCATCTCCACCGATGGGGTGGTGAAGCCGCGAGGCAGCCTCCGCTGCCTGGCCTCACGTTCTCCGTCCTCCATGCGCACCGTGTTGACGCCATGGAGTTGAGCCTCCGTGCTCTTACGCTGTGGGCGCAACTGGCTGGCGGCTGCCAGCCCCACCATTATGCCCTCCTCGCCGCCGACGACTTGAGCATAGCCGTTGAGCTGCGGGTGCTTGGGTTCGTGGCCGTCTGTCGCCCGCAGGTTCGCAACGAACTTGCGCCGCTTCCCGCACTCCTCAGTTGTGTGGCCCGCATCCTTGCCACACATCATGCACGACTTGCGTCCGGCTTCTTGGGCTTCTCGCGCACTCTGATGTGCTCCCGGGGATTGGTTGCTGCCATGGCGGTCTCCGGACGGAGATCAGGGTTGGCCTTCCAACACCGCTTGGCAATGTGACCCTTCTTGCCACATTCGGAGCACGTCTTGCTCCACAGAGGGCAGTCGCTCGTGTAGTGATCTTTCGACCCACAACCATAGCAACCTGCCTCGTTGACGTGGCCGCCTCGCCCACCATCATCTCCACCACGGGCGTAAGCGCTCCTCTCCGTGCGCCCGCCTCTACGATCACCTCCTCCACCTCCACGTCGATGGTAGTTGCCACCCTCTCCGTGGCTGCCTCCACGACCACGGCTGTCGCTGCCGCGACCGCCACCGCGGCTGTTGTGCTCCTCGTGGTCAAAACCCCGCCCATCGCCTCCGCTCTGGACGCGCGAGTGAGCGCGCATGTGAATGCTGCCGCGCTCCTGCTTGTCGAGCCACTCAGCCATCTCCCAGGTCCTGTCCACCTGGGTGTCCATCGTGTAGTCCACGAGTTGTTGTTGTGCGAAGTTGATGCGGGGGCTGAAACGCGTCTTGCCCCAGGCCCGCGCGATGAAATCCACGTCGACGCGCGATATCTCCACAATGCGTGTCGTCTCCTCGGTGACCAGGTTCTTGACCCTGGTGTGCGTTAGCAACAGATTGCGAAAGTCGCGCACAGTCTCACCATGCGAGCGATGGCACTTGCTGTACCGCTCCGAATGCAGCTCGATGTGCTTGGTGATGTTGACGAGCTCCTCCCACATGCCGTCCAACAACCGGCGGTAGTAGTCGAGCCGTTCTGCGCCTTCCAGCCTCCGTACGATCCTCGAGTCCTCGTACTTGATGCCCCGGCTGATGAGTGTAGTCTCTAGCGACTCCAAGTACTTCGGCTGAATGCGGCTCCGCAGCACGTGAACCTCGTGGATCTCGTTGAACGGTGTGTTGCGGTCAAATGCCTGTTGTTGCTCCTTCTCCATGGCACAGTCCGTAGAGTTCTTCCACGTCTCAAACGTGTGCTCTGAGGTCGCCTTCTCGTGACCCGCCCACAACTTCCCGCTGGAGCCCTTGCCCCTCCGCGGCTCCATCTCGTCGTCGCTCATTGCGTCCTCCACCAAGTACGCGTGTCCGTACAAAGTGTCTCGCCTAGGGTTGCGTGTTGGCAGCGGAGAAAAGTAGAGCTCGTCCTCGTCGTCTCCGTTGTCCTCGGCTTCGCAGCTGCTGTATGCGTACGTGTTCTCGTGATCGCACTCCTCACCCTCCTGGTTGGATGCGTCTACGTCGTTCAGCAGCCCCTCCACGACCTCCTCGATCAACTGGTCTTCCTCCAGCTCGTCCAGTGCTGCCCACAGGTCGCCCATGGCAAAGCCGCCCTCCGCGCTTTCCAGCGCGTCCGCTGGCTGTCGCCCTCGCCGGGGCCCTCAAGCTCAGAAGTGGGGGCTGCGTCCACGCGGCCTCAGAAATCTGAGGGCTGCCGCCGCGTCGCCTCGCCGGTGTTGGCGCACACCTGTCTCAAGCCGATACACGAACAGTTCCAACCTCCGGTATAACTCAGTGCCGGTGAACCTCAGATCCACACCACCGCCACGAAGAGGTTGGCACCGAGCTGAGCCACGCACCCGCCAGCCGTCACCCTCGCCGGGGCCCTCAGGCGGCGATGCCGCTCCCTCCAAGTGCACTCCGGCACTGACACACGACTGTGAAGCCGGCGCCCTCCCACTCCCGGGCTGACGCCCTGCCTCCCTCCTACCACCTGTCGTCGTTGAACCGTTGAACAGGAGCAGGTCGTTGAACTGGAGCAGGCCAAAAGAACCGGAGCAAGCCACAAGAACCGGAGCATGCCAATTGGTACCCAAAGGAACACGCCGCTCTCTCACCTCCCGCGGGATGGTGAAAGAGCGTCATCGGCACGCCGTGGCTCTCACTCAGAGGCCGCGCCGGGTGAAAGGGCCACTCAGCAACACACTTAGCTTGGCGTTAGTGCCCTTCGCCCACTCAATGCCCCGTTGTTCACGGCTCGCTCAGGCACAAACACAAAGTGTCCCCAGAGGTGGCAAACCCTTTGCCTCTCGCTCGTCACCAAACCCAAAAGGAAACTCGAATCACTCCTCACCTCGTCACCTCACTAGTCCGAGGGCCTTCCTGGCCCAACCTCTAGTGGGTTTTGTCCCCTCACCCTTCGAGTCTTATGTACTCTTACGAGCAGTTCCCATATAGGTTTGTCTCCAACACCCCTTAGACCTTTCCTCACCTCTAGCACTCACTCTCACCCACGAGAGCTCTTCCCCCTTGTCTGAACGCGAACCTAAGTCACTATAGGCACCTCTCAGACGCCTATAGGGCTTTAGTTCAGACCAGCGTTGCTGGTCTTGCCCGTACTCAGGGGGGTGAATGCCAGTGGCAATAAAACCTCTCACCAGAGGTCACCGTTACGCCGTGCAGTACTTGATGCAGTGCTGGTCGCGGCTATTAACCGTTCCTACAGTACTTTACGTCGGTACCGCGTCGAATGGTGACAACCCAACACCACCACCAGCGCGCGCGCACAATGCAGCGAGCAGCACGCGCGCGACCGTACGACAAGCACGCAGGCTACCGTGGTTACCTTTGGCCCTCGTTCCTCAAGCCGATCTCCGTCTCTTACACCGTCTCCGTCCCGTACACAGGCTCTTGCCTATGCCTGTCATAGGCAAACACAAGCACACACAGGCACACACCGGCAAGACAAAGGGGAAGAGGGACCGCCAGAAGGCGGAGGCCCTCTATAAGCACGCGATCGCGGCCATGGCAAGGCGGCCGCACGTCACGCATAGTGCTAATAGCACGCGCGCCGTGCGCGCACCGCGCGCCATACGCATTACGCACTGCCCTTGTCTAATTGTACTCATTAAGTCCTATACTACTACTCGGCCGCGGCTACAGTGAGTCTTGCGCCTTGTACCAGCAGCAGTACAGTACTTCGTCTTCTGCAGGTAGTCTACCTTAGGGGTCCCTGTTAGAGGTCCCGATTAAAGGTACTATCTGAGTTCCCTTCGAAGTCCCGCCGAGGTGTGCTTGGGCGGGTCTTTGATCTCGGATATGTATGTCTCCTTGCGCCTCGCTCAGGGCTATGGCCAGGGTATGGAACCCTAACCAATCAGGTGCCCTGCCGTGGTCTCAACCGGGTATGGAACCCTAGCTGTAACCCTAGCCGACCCGGAAGGGCTTAACTGTCCCGTTCTTCATGCGCAAGCGGATGTGACAGATGCTGCGGCATGCCCATGATGTTGTGCGCAGCGTCCTTATCAACCCGCCACATGTGCGGGTCCCGGCGCGAGCCGGGGACTGTGGGATGAGGAAGCAGTAAGCGCGGAGGAGGAGGAGGAGGAGGAGGTTGACGTCGTCGTGGACGGCAAAGTTCGCATTCCTCAGCAAGTTAAGCCCAGATGAAGGACGGAGCACGGCGACGATGCGCATATGCGACTTGTGGAGAAACTGGGGAAGGACGACATGAAGATGGCGGACGTGAGGGCGTGGCGACTGGCGTTTAAAGCATGGAAAAGACCCTCACTCGCGCAGAGAAGGGGCCCCGGGCCTACGAGTCTATCGCCGACCTCAGAGATTGGGTTCGTCGCAACGAGATGCTACCTATGAACTCTGATGACAGCGACGCGGCGTTGGGGCGAGATGTCGGCGCAGGCGGCGGTGCGGGCTTCGCGTCCCGAGATGAGGGCTTCTTAGGCGGAGATGGGGCACCCCCACGGAAAGATGTGGCCCTGCGACTCCCACCAGCGGCACCCGAAGGCGCGTGACGGCTTGACGTGGCTTCGCGTTTCGACTTAGGCGCCTGGAAGCGGTCGTCGTCCTCCAACTCTTTCGCCATCTTTAAAGGAGGACTCGGCCCGCGCTTCTTGGAATAATGCTTCCTACGCAGCTTCATGGGCGACAAGTAGGTGCTCTTGCCTCCCGTGCTCAACGCACCGTGCGGGCGCTTCGTCGCACTCGAAGGCCGAGGCTTTGTCGGCGGCTTGGCAGTCTCCGAGGGACCAAGCCTGCTCGGGGGAGGGGGCGGAGCTGGTCGAAGCTCCAAGAGACCTGCTGCAGCGCCGTTTTGGGAGCCATCTCCGCCGGACCCCGCTGGCGGTGGTTGAGATGCGGGCTTGGAGGACCTGCCAGCCTGACGCGGCGCCGCTACGACCTAGTAGTAGCGGTCGTCGACCAATACGGTGGGAGGTAGAGAGAGCTGGCGTGGACATCTTGTGCATGCAAGGGGAAAGCAAAGCCAAGGCGCGAGTATGTCGCAACGTCCTCGTTTCCTTGGTAGACGTCCGTGCGGTAGCGGTCGTCCGCGACGCCGAGGGGGACGAGAGATTTGCTCTGCGTCAGGCGCCCAGTGCAGAGATTCCGGACCTTTTGGAGCTCGGCAAGGACCTCCGGCCGATTCTGCTCCAGCCACGGCACGACGTCAAGCGGCGACGCTGCTGCGACTTCCCATGCTGCGGAGATGCATGGAGAGACAGGCGCGAGGGTGAGATTCCACCCCGACTAGCGTCTAAAACATAATGGCACGATGGAAGGCGAAGGGGGGGCTCGCGATTCGAGGTGCAGCCCACTTTAAGGCGTCGACAATTGTCACATCTCGCCCCCTCCGGACAGCAGTGAGTGGCGCGCAGCAGTTGAGAAAGATGATGAGGAGCAGCCCCCCCGCCACGCCGTCGACATGAGCAAAACCCGAGCCGCAGTCCGGATCTGCCATGACGAGGGCCTTGTGCCGGGCAATGTAACCAGGGGACGAGATTCGCATTTGCCGGTGAGCTTCTCGGGCATACTCGTTGCAAATCCCTCGCATCTCGTTGTACACAAGCCGGTAGTCTTCGGAGGCCAGGTGCATCTGCGGAGAATCTCGCGCCCTGGGGGTCACTACTAGTGTGTCAAGAGCCCTCGTTGGTTATTCAAAACCAAATGCAGCCGCAAATAAATGCCCCCGCCACAGGATTCTGCAGGCGGGCAGAGGTGCGTTTTGCTCTGCGAGCACGGTCTGCCATGCTTTTGTGCACCGAGAAGTGTGGAGATGCCTCGAAGAATAAAAGCGCGAGGGTGCATGCGAGTGGTAGATCATGAGTAAAGAGCACAGTGGCGGAGTAGCATTCGAGGCAAAAACGGTTAGCATGGAAGGGTAGCGACGTCAAAGGGCGGTGGGCAGATGTGTAGTACATAGTGCAGATTCATTTCACTAGCTAGGTGAATAGTACCTCGTACAATGTTGGCAAGAAGAGGAATATGTCAAAGCTCAGCTTCACAGTACATTCGTACAGTATTAGGCGTAACTCAAATTTGCACCCCCCAAAAGGGGTACAAATTTGAGTTAAGGGGGGGGGGGGGTAATTTTGAGTCCAGAAATGTGCCCATTTTGACTCAAATATTGCCCTTTTTCCCTCGATATAGATACAGACGCTCGTGGGAAAAACTGGCGACGCGCAGGCTACGCGTAGCCGGGGCATTCTTTTTTCTAAAATGCCCCGGCTACACGTAGACTAATCCTTACGCGTCACCGATTTGTATTGGTTGGAGGCGTCGCCGATTTTGATTACTGCTTTTCGGCGCTGCGACGTGGCCCTCTGCGGTACGAGTAAAAATCAGCGAAGCGTCGCCAATAAAATCGCCGGTAGTCGTTGGTTTGAAATTATGAAGGAACTTGACAGTTGAATCAGCGATGCGTCGCTTTTTCAGAAAATTTTAAAAGAACGGGCTCTGTATCACTGGCCTACAGTTCCATTAATTGCATTGGCAGCGCTTTGAAGTACATGTACCGGTAGCGCTAGTCGCTTCCAGCAGCGAGCGTTTGCATTGCCAGCGCTTTGAAGTACCAAAGTTTTTTTTTCCATTACCAGCAGAGAGTAGCGAGTACCATTACCAGTACCAGCAATACCAGCAGCGAGTAGCGAGTACCAGTACCAGCAACGAGCGTTCGCACTGCCAGCGCTTTGAAGTACCAGAGCTTTTTTTCCATTACCAGCAGAGAGTAGCAAGTACCAGTACTCATAGCCTCCCAACCGTGAGATCGTAATCGGACGGCTGTGTAATTAAGGACCGTGGGCGGGCGGGCGGGTGGGCGGGTGGGTGGGTGGATTATAGTACTTAGTAGTACATTCCAGTAGATAAGCGCTTTAGTCATGCGTCGATTTTTCGGCGGTGAGCTTTATTGCCGTACGGGTACCCGTGTAGTGCAGCGGATCGGGCCTATAGGTGCATGACTAAAGCGCTTATCTACTGGAATGTAATACTAAGTACTATAATCCACCCACCCACCCGCCCACCCGCCCGCCCACGGTCCTTAATTACACAGCCGTCCGATTACGATCTCACGGTTGGGAGGCTATGAGTACTGGTACTCGCTACTCTCTGCTGCGAATGGAAAAAAAGCTCTGGTACTTCAAAGCGCTGGCAATGCGAACGCTCGCTGCTGGTAATGGTACTCGCTACTCGCTGCTGGTACTGCTAGTACTAGTACTGGTACTCGCTACTCGCTACTAGTAATGGAAAAAAAACTCTGGTACTTCAAAGCGTTGGTAATGCACACGCTCGCTGCTGGTAGCGACTAGCGCTACCTGTACTTCAAAGCGCTGGCAATGCAATTCATGGTACTGTAGGCCGGTGATATAGAACCCGTTCTTTTAAAATTATCTGAAAAATCGACGCATCGCTGATTCAACTGTAAAGTTACTTCCAGTACTCATAGCCTCCCAGCCGTGAGATCGTAATCGGACGGCTGTGTAATCAAGGACCGTGGGCGGGCGGGCGGGTGGGCGGGTGGGTGGGTGGATTATAGTACTTAGTAGTACATTCCAGTAGATAAGCGCTTTAGTCATGCACATATAGGCCCGATCCGCTGCACTATACGGGTACCCGTACGGCAATAAAGCTCACCGCCGAAAAATCGACGCTGCGCTGGATAACTCTAACTTCGGACGCTTTGTTGTTCGATTTCCGGCGGTGCTTGCGTATGCCGCCGCCCCGCGCGCGGAGTCGCGTGCCACTGCGGTACACCGTGCGTGCAGTCGCGCCGGTACCATGGGCGGCTATCATGCGCGCGGGCGCGCTCCGCCTGGTGGGCGCGGACAACATCGGTAGACGCGCGGCAGACTTCTTGTCCGCGACGCTGAGGCCGCGATCAGTCGCGTCCTACTCGTCGTCGGAGCTCAACCTCGTCAAGGAGCTATGTGCGCAGGCAGACACGCCGCTCGTTGTCTGCTACATCTCGTGGGTTGCCGACCGCGGACCCGCCCAGGCCGGGGCTTTTCAGCCTTACCCTTCGGCGATCAACACCTTCTTCCGCGACCAGCACATGATGGAGCTCGTTGCGGTTGGCCCCTTAAAAAACCAAGCACCAAGGCACCAAGCTTGGTCAACTAGGCCGTCAACGGCTGAAAGCTGGCCTAGGTGGATAACCGTGCCACGGAACTCCGCGTGCCCTTGCCCGCGGAGGTCGCACTTCGACGCGTGCGGCGCCCGCATGCTGTGCTCGGCGGCGCTGAGTGCGATTGGTACGTTTTCCGCGCGTGCCTCGGTACCGCGGCCAATTTCACGTTCCTCAACCGGTCACAGACGAGTACATCCGCTCGCGGCGGGGATATCGCGGTTGCCTCCCCATACGATTAGTTTCATGAGCTAGCTGCAAAAGGCGATCAGCAAACTACCCGAATAGGCAATAGAAAACGTCCACTACAACAGTTGCGAGGTGGAAGCAGCACCAGAAGAGGGTGCGGAATGAGCACGGGCAAACGCATCAGACTTGGCCGTCTGCACCCCGGCAGAGAGAATGCCGCCCAAGGTACCATGCACGCAAGTAGAGACTCGCTGCAACAACCCCCGCCGCGTGCGCGACATGTGATGGCAGCACTCAGCGGGCTTGCTGGCAACAAAGTTTTGAAGAGTTTGGACGGACTGACCACGAATAAGGAAGCATGAAGTCGGGACGGAAGGACCGCCAGGGAAGTTGCGCACAGCAAGTAACACAGTGAAGATGTAGACCACCGTTAAAGCGGATTTTCCGAGGCGGCCGCGGTCTTCAACCACAAAAGGGCAGTACCGTTGAACACCCTGCGCCGGGGCGGAATACGCCCGGTCCGCCGCTAGCTTGTTGCGCTCCGCCTCGGTCGCCGCGACTCCAGGGTGCACCAGCGGGGGTCGTTGCCCCAATTGGGGGTCGTGGAGGACACGCACGCGAAATCGACCATGTAATCGCACGCCGAGGCCCCCCCCATCCCGCCATCGTCAAATCTGACGGCCACGAGCGGTCCGCTGGGCGCAGCCCACTCGTCTCAAGGGTCAAGTCGCCGACTCCCGAGCGGTCCCGGTCGAGCACCGCCCCCGCTTCGATCGCCACGGGAGCCCACAGATTTTTCAAAGCGGTATGTTTCCGGTGCTTGTAGTTCGCAACGGGGCAGATGGGCAGATGATCCACGACGAAATCCGTGGCATTCCGGTTCGATCCATCCGTAGAGCGAAGCCGTAAGGGGTCAATCCCACATGTGGGGCCAAGACATGTGACAAGCGCGGAACCCCCGCGCGGGCGAAGGCCCAGCACCCGCGCAGCGGCGGCCGAATAAGCAGCATGGGGAATCTTGAGGGCTGACTCGTGATCCGACTGGAAAAGCGATAGGGAGCCCGACCCGCACGCGCTGTACATGCGCAGGGTACCAAGGCGCGAGGCCGCGGCACCCATACGCCGGAAGCCAAGAGCGAGGGCCACGAAGTCACGCAAGCGAATCGCACGGCTGAGGTGGCGTTGGACAACCATGGTCGCCGTGGGTTGATCATCGGAGGCAGCACCTGTACCCATACCCGAGGGCGGGGCTGTAGTACCGCTTGGCTGAGGAGATGCCACTCACGGAGGGGGTGCCACTAATTTGCGGGGCGACGGTATCTTGAGAGCTATATTTAAGCGCATGTAATAAATGTATTGGCAATACTCTTACCACCGATAGGAAGCGATTGCTAGGCAGCAGAAGCAGTCTCACCAGTACCAACTCCAAGGGGAGTGGCCGTAAACGGAGATGTGGTGACGCGCAGTCCTCCACTAGTGCTCGTACCCGTACGGGCCGTAGTACCAGCTGACGGATCCGGTGCAGCGCGCGGTGGTCATAGCATTACCGACCGTAAGTAACTCGAAGATCTCGAGGGCGTGCCCGTACGCGGCGCGTGCGCGCTGCACATCTGCTTGCGGTAACGTGGTACGGCCCCGGACAGTCTCGTATACGCGGCGCGTCTCGCGCGCCCATGGCAAAGCACTCGTAGCCACGGACGACACCTCGGCGCGAACCGCCTCGTACAAGGGGTCGAGGGCGGGCCCGTACACTCCCCTACCGGCTTTGGCAGGACAACCGATCGCGCGTAATAAAACGATGCGGAGGCCTCAGACTGCAGCAAGGCCATATTCAAACCGCCAAAATCCGCGGGCATACTCATCTGGACGATCGCAGCCTCCATGCGCGGTGTAGACTGGTCGCAAGCGTCCAAACCATGCAACGAAAACGCAGCCGAAATGTTGGCGGCGTCCACGGCCTCCAAGAAAGGGTCCGGCTCCGACGGCGGCATCATGCGGCTGAGGAAGCCGGTCTGCCGCACCGCGCATACGACCAGCAGCCGCATGGCCCCATGGTGGCAGCCGTATCCCGACGTGCCAAAGGAGGCGATGCGCTCCAACGGTGCGGCGTGGGCCACCCGGCGCCGCCCCAACGCACCGGTCATCCACCCGGGGTAATGGGTTATAGGAGCACCCGGGTACACGGCGCCATCTTGGACAGGGTCGTCGGCCGGGGCACGAAACCCTCCCGAGGCCAACTTCGCCCGCCCTGCCCGCAACTCGGCCTCGCTGTCTTCAGGATGACGAACGTACCGCGTCCTATTGTCATGTACCACCAGTCCGACTTTGAAAACTCCGTACAATACTCGCCAAAAACACGCGGAACGTGAGCCGCGGCAGTAGCCGCGCCGCAATCATGCGCGAAACTCTGGCAAAAGTATCAGCGGCGGCGGCATGAGCCACAACCGCTTGCACCGGGCCCGCGATAGCGAGGCAGAAATATAGCGGGGCCAATACATCGCCCTGGCGCACACCCGTACGAGACTGTAGGGTGGCATGCAAAGTACCGGGATCATCCGGCGCGTAGTAGTATATGTCGCTAGGACGATCGTACAACATCCGGAAAAAGGGATCATGCCATGTAGACGCGGGTGCTGAAGCAAGCCGTACAGTAAAGTATCGCACCTCGGGATACCTCACTGAAGGCATTCCGAATATCCAGTAGTAGCCCAAAACCGCCAGTACCATGCCCGCCGAAAAGCTGCAACGCCACCCGCATGGTCATATACGCCGTCTCACAACCAGCTCCCGACTGATAGCTGCGTTGTACCGGGCCCATGGCCTCCCACGCATCCGCACCCACCTGCACGAGAGCGTGGGTGGAGGCCAGGCGCACCAGCACAGAGCCGGCGCCTAGCGGGCGTACTCGAAGCGGCTCGCCGGTCTTCGCCCGCTCCTCGCGCGCGGCGGGGTCGTCCTTGTGGAGCGCAAAGACGGTGCCACTCGCCAAGAAAGCCGCTGTGCGCGAGTGGCACCGCCCCGCCATGCAACGGTTCACCCAAGAAAATTGAAATTGAAATTTCTTACAACGTCTAGTCTGCTGCATCCACTCGCTCAGACTGAGTTGCTCTGAGGGCCTGCTATCTCTAACCACAGTGGGGAACACGAAGTGTTATCACAGCTCAAGCTACCAGCCATCCTCCAATGTTTCCTAGCCCCTCCCCCTTCCAGTGGGCTATAGCTAAGACAGCAGCGCCCCCCTGCTGTCCCTACCCAAGTCACACCCATCCCATCCAGAGCTCAGCAGGCACGCTAAGGCAGCCAGAGGCGTCCCGCCTGCTGCTACTGAGGTGTGTTGGGGGAGGGGAGCCAGCCGGAATAGCTATATGGTGCTCAGTATTTATGTACCGCTGAGCCGGCTAGCTTGGGGGGGGTGGGGGCTACAATGCCCTCCATTTTTCAAATATATAATTTTCTTTTAGGCACAGTATACTGCGTTTAATGGCATGATGACTTCGTCTCGTGCCTGTACCGGTACCAAGCCCGCGGGTCGGGCGATACACTGTTTGTAATACTTGCGGGGAATAGTGCGGTAAATTCGAAAAATGCATTCCGGGCATACAGGCTAGAAACGTCCGTAGTTCTTGGGTGGCGGCGCTGATAGTCTCGGGCGTGCTTCCAGCTTGGGGTTGGGTGCCTTGCCTGCGGAGCATCCGCATACGATCCACCTGCGGCTGCAAGGGGGCCGTCCGGCGTGGGGGGCGGCGGGGGTGATGAGCCTCTGCCGCGAGCTGGACCAGGCGGGACGCCTGGGCTGGTGTGCTGGATGTGGGGTTATGATGCTCGAGGGGTTGGTGGCCTCCAAGGCCTCTCTTGTCACGGCGGGGGCTTGGGCTGCGGCCGGTGGAGCCGGCTCGGGGTGCGGGGCTGGATCGACGCTTGTCGCCGGCTGCTCGACTGCCGGTGGCGAGTCGCTCGTCGCTGTCCATCTCCGTGGCTTGAGGGGCTGCCGCGGCCGGGGTGTGGGCCACTTGTAGCTGGGTAGTTGGTGGTGGCTGGAGCTCTTGGGGGAGCTAGCCGTGGTGCATCGCCGACTGGTCGGCTGTAGGCGGCGCGGGTGGTGATCAGTCGCGATCTTCTCTCGCCCATATAGGTGCGTGATACTGGCTGCGACGAGTTTAGCGTCGGATCCCGTGTTAGTGGCGAGTCCGGCTCTGCTCACCCCTGCCGGAGCGGCGGCAGCCGGTACAGGGGCACGTCGGGTCACCGCCTGGACGTTGTGGGTTGATGTGTATACCCTGAGCATGGGGCCGAGGGCACGGATCGGGTTCCGCGGAACTCACGGTTGCGGCGCAGGTCGACCCCCGTCGCACGGTTGCGGATCGCCAGATTGCCGAATAGCATGGCGACTTGCGTGGCAGAGTCGGTATCAAGGGGAAGATCGATTGGGGGCTGGCGGGACTGGCCGCTCGAGACGCGGAGGCGGCGGCGGACAGCATGTGGGAGGCGGGTGTATGTGTATTTTGTCGCGGCAATGGTTGATGGGGTCTTGGGGGGTTCGATCGGCTCTGCCGCTGCGCGGCGCATCGATAGTGGCGCCGACCTCGGCCTCCTGGTGTTCCTCGGGTATGTTGATGTTCATGTTGGCTGTTGTGGTAGTCTCCTGCGGAGCCTGTTCTTCACGCCGCGGAGGGCGCTGGCCTTCAGTTAGCCTGGGGCGGCCAGCCGGTGGAAGTCGGGTGCCTGCGATTTGTTCCGCAGTGATGGCGGTTCGGATCTTGGGAAGTTGGGTCTTGCCGCCGCGCCGCGCATCGAGAGCGGCGCCGACCGCGGCCTTCTGTTGCTCCTCGGGTCTGTTGATCTCCATGGTGGCTGTAGTGATGATCTCCTGTGGAGCCTGCTCTTCACGCCTCTGTGGGCGCTGGCCGTCAGTTGGCCCGGTGGTGGGTCGTCCGGTCGTCGGGCGGTCCCCCGTTTCACAGGAGTACACTATCATCACCAGTAGAGCCGCGCCGGCTCGCCCGGATTTAGTACATAAGCAGTACTTCGCCCGGTGTTAAGGGCCGGCTGGAAAGTGAGAAGTTCCGGTTCACCCACATGCGCCATGCAGGTACGTCTAGGTCCATGACGTGCTCCAAACGCCACTTGTCCACATGCCCATCGGAAAGGCGGGGAGCACGGCGCAAAACCCGCCTCTAATCCTCCCCCCACCGCCGAACCTCATCCGCATTGCCACCCCACGACGGCGGCGCCCGCCGCAGGTCCGGCGGCTCCTCGGGAGGGGAGTACTCCGGGTCGGTGGGAGCAGGAAGCGGATGGGGGGCTTCAAGGTCAGGGAGCGCCGCAGCGGCGTCGGACACCATACCGAGGTCGGCGGTGTCCAGCGCCTGGCGAGCGCGGCGCAGCTCATGCACGGCGGTGAGTTTCGCCGCCCGGCGGTGAGCGTGTACCACCGCCAGCGGCACCCCATCCGCCGCAGCATCGGCGCCCCCCTCTGTAGCCTCTACAGAAGCCGCCCGCGCCCTCGCGGACCGCCGGCGCTTCCGCCGGCGGGCACTCCGAGACGTGCCCGCCGGCAGCTCCCCGCAGCGCCCGCACGCCATCAGCTGCCGACGCCGGGAGAGCCACACCGGAGGGCGGAGCCGTGGGAGGAGGGGGCTGCAGAACTCGCAGGTGGCGGCACGGGCCGCCGCTCGCGCGCCATGGAACACGTGGTGGCCCGAGCGCGGGCAGCCGGCTGGTGGGGCGCACCGCACATACACAGAGGGGTCGAAAGTCGCAGCGTAGGCGAGGTGCATGGCAGCTACCGCTGGGTCGTCGGACTCCATCCCGTGGTTCACGTGCGTGCACAGGGGGGCGGGCCGCTGGCAGGTGCGTCCGCAACTGCCATCGCAACACCGGAACTGCCAGTCAACGCCCCCGCCGGGCGTCAACGACTGCACCCGCGCCATCGCAGCGCCACGCGCCCACCACCACCGCCGCCCCCGCCGGGACCGCGACCCCCACGGGAGACACCCTAGCAGAGGGGCATGGAGGGGCCGGAGGACGCCCCACAGTGCTGAACCCCCACCGGCCACGCCACCTCGAGAAGCCGGGCGGGTCGGGGGGATGCTACAAATTTCAACCTCCCCATACGATCATCGGCGTCGGGAGGCAAGAACCCACTGTCCGGACGATTTGGGCCCGCCTCTCCAGATTTTACGGTCAGCCCGCCCGAATCTTGCGAATCTCATACATGCGCTCGTTCGTTATCGGGCTGCTGTGCTATCCGTAGCTAATGCGCACTTCCGGCAGCGGCCCGGTGGCCAACCCCGGACCTGGACTTCGGACACGGTGATCCGAAGGGTCACCGTCGCCTGCCATGCCCGCGGCGAGCGCCCGCCCCCCGGCTTGGTTTGGACATCGCACGATCTGCGTAGCGGCGGTGCATCGGCCGCTTCCGAAGCTGGCGTTTCCCTTCCCAACATTTGTTGGGTCGGCGATTGCTTGGTGGACGGCCGCAGCGTCGTCCACACCTACATCGTTCCTATTGGACCCCGCCGGCGGCCATTTCTTTTTCTGCTTTTCGACCCCGCTGGCCTTTCGCGGCCGACGCCGTCATCCACAGTCCACTTACCGTTTCCGGGCGCGGTCCGGGCCCTTCGGTTGTCTCGGAAAACGAGACTCGCACTGTGTTTAATTATTGTTCAATATTTTACTGAGGTAAGCCATACATACAAAGTGAAGCGGGCATTTAATTCGCGCCGCAGCTCCTGAACGTGTGAAGTAGTTCTACCGGTTGTCGCTGCTATTTTGATACTACGACTCGCCGGAATTTCTATGGGATTTTCCGAAGTTTCTAGAATGTGGGGGCTGGCGGCTGTTGCCAGCTTACCGTCGACAACTCCCGACCTCAAGTTCAAGAGTACTCCAACACTACTTAGGTGGTGCTGGAGAATCCACTGCGCTTATCCCTTTTGCTGTCGCGCTTCTCGCACCCATCACCTCATCCCACCCTACTCGTTAGGCCTTGCGGGTGCCACGTCACACGCTCTTCGCAAGTCTCGGCAAATGAGAATCGCACTGTGTATAATTTCAAACCAAACCCTTGTCGTTGTTGCGCTGACGCTGCGATATGACGGATAGCGACGGTGCGCGCGGAGACGTGCATGCGCCATATAATCCTTAGTCGCTATGTAGCGACATGTAGTTGCACGCTACCTGTGATCCTTTATTATCTGCTACATGCAATATCATTTGCCAGTAAGCCCATGACAATAAGTATATTTCTTGTTTTAGCTACCTACATCTCCCTCAGAAAGGGGGGGGGGGGGGTTAACGGCTATCCGCAAAACAAGATGCCGACTCCCAAACAGTACTTCGTATTGTACATGAGAATCCCTATCGATGCGTACGGCCGCGCTTGGCCTCACGGCTGCATGCGCGCTATCCTTGGCGGCGCCACGTCGGTTTATAGGCTCCTTTCGACATCGTCCCCCGCCAAGGCCGCGAATGGGCATCACAACGGCCACCCTCACAACATTCACCCCGTGAAACTGATTGGCGGCATCAATCTGTCAGTATGGGTGAGCGTTAACATCGACATCGTCCAACAGCTCAAGCTGCCGTGGAGGAGGCGAGGGAGTTCGGCGACAACCGCGACATGCTCAGAGCTTACATTGACATGCATAAGTTGTGTGCCCCCACCTCCCAGCCGCTTTGCGATGTCGCCGTTGTCGCCATGAGTGTCCCAAAGAACACCGTCGACACCGCGCAAGAGTGCATTGCGTTTATCGACGATACCCTCTCCTCGACGCGCTGGAAACGATTGAGGTGGCTTTCCTCCACTTTGCATTAACTTTGCTTTCGGTAGAGGTGCGCCTTGACCAGTGGAGAACGGTGCGGCACGTCTGCACAATGTGCACACTCATGCAAGAGAGCTAAGCCGCTCGTACAAATGTGCGACAATATCGGAGCAGAAAGGCATGCGAAGCCAAACGAAAAAAGGCATGCGGACGGAAAGAGCAACAACCATCATTTCAGCATTAACCAACAAGCGAGCATACGCGGCGCACCAAGGCACCCGTCAAGCGCATCACATCCATGCGTATTGCGCGTGCAATATATGACACGACTGCATGACATCGTAGCATTCATCCATCATTACACACCCATGTATGATATGCTTCGGGCGGCAGTGCAAGGAGTTAACACTTCCACACTGCAATCATGTGTTTTTTCTTCATAGCTGTCCCCTTTTGTGCATGTGGCAATAGCTTACTAGCCAATGTCGTGCACTAGCTGTACATCACCATCTTTGATATCACAGCCCGATATCTGCATATTTTGCAGTGCTTTTCACAGTAATTTGTAGCACCTGGGGATGCAGCAGGAAAGAGACCAAGGGGGGCTAAAAAATGAGGGGGGCACCTAAAACAACAAATCAACTTCTCATGGCCTAATAGTAATATTAATTATTACATAAATAAATAAATGTATATATTATACGTGCATACACCTGCCCACAAAACTCTTGTCCCTCAAAGTCGTACGACACACGGGAATCCAATGCTGTGATGGTAATACATGGCAAGATTACTATATGCCATTCGACCAACCGCAAGTATGCTCAATCGTAGCTGGGTGTATCGTCGCTAATCGGGAAATAATATCGCTTACTTTGGCGCGGAGAAGTCGCAGACAAAGTGGCAGACGCGCTGCAACAGTGCCCCAATTTCAGCATTGTAAGGGGTTTCGGAGCATATAAATAACGTTTTTGGCCAAGTATAGGTGCAATTTTCTTCGAAATTCGTCGACATAGTGGTGTCATGCGCCCACTCCCTGCTTTTTATTGAGTAAAAACGAGCGTCTACGCGAGAGGGTAGACGAATCCGAGCTCTGTCAATGTCGGGAGTATTGTGCTGCAATCGCACTTTCGGGAGGCGCGCCAAGGGGCATATCTTTGCGAAACGGCGTCGGATTGAGGCATACGAGGTCGCGTTGGAGAAGCCATAGCAAAGGCGCTCTCACATTTGCCCTCAGGGGATTTATATTGCCCGGATTTTCGCGCTCAGATTTGCGATTCGCTGACGTTTAAGTAAGGGATCTACGGGCCCAAACACGTGTTTTCAGACATAGGGGCCCAGTGTTAGGTCACGTCACGGGCACCTAGATGCAATCCATTGTGCGTCAGACTCGGGTCCATAAATGCTCTAACGTGGACTAACAACTTTGCATTATGGCGTTTCCCCATGTTTCTAGACAACTTTTTGCTAGTGATGCATGAAAGTTTTTGCGACGACTTGGCAATACTGAGTGTTTTGGCATAATGCCTATCTTTCATGCACACCTCCCGCGCTGCGGTATGGCAGTGGCGCAACAAAAGGGTTTTGATATGGGCTACTCGCTTGGTGAAGCTTGGGCCATATAGCGCGTCGCGTGCTATGCTACCAACGGATCGCATTTCCAGTCCCTTTCGAACGACGAGACAAACGTAGGGATATATAGTGGTGTATGCAAGGGTGTGATGCCACACCATGATCCAACTGGCACAACACTCACACAATTTATTCATCATCTATTGTACTTTCCGTGCGCGAAAGCTTAGGAGCATGCGCAGCCCCAAAAAGCTGAAACGCATGCAATCGTATTATGCCATTTTCTGATCAAAAACAACATTTACTCACTGTGAGCAGAAAAAACGCATCGCGTAAAACGATGCTTTCGCGCGACATTTTGGAGGCTGCGCTGCAACCAAGGCAATTCAAGCTAAGCTTTAGTGTAGTTAGAGGAGTGTGTGTGGTTTTTACTGCATGCTGCCACGCAGCGATGCGCTCGCATGCGGATTCCTCTAGGGCTAAACTTTTGTGGGGGGTGTACAGATAATTCTTATTTTTATCATCTTAATATCTCGAGATGGTGTGTACAGACGATTCTTATTTTATATATCATTGTACCGGTGCATTCGATGCCATCTGCCATATCATATATACGACATCTGTCATATTATACCCGGTAGTAATACAGCATTCTTATTATTCGAGTACAAAGTAGTACCGTAAAAGTAAAGTAAAGTTCGCCCCGGGACATCGGCCGACGAAGCCGCCCCAACACTTGACCTCTTGCGCCAAAGCAATCGGCAGTCGTAGGTCCGGCATAGCCCGTAGACCATTGCCTCATTCGAACCCCGAGGGGCTGATGCATCAGTAACCGGGTAAACCCATGCATGACACGCCGGGACTACGATATTGCCGAAACAGAGAACCCACCCACCCACTTAGAGAACCCACCCGCCCACCGCCTGGGCGGGCCCGACGACCGTCCTCGGCCCTCGGAATCGCGGGCCCTTCCTCCGCCTCCACCCCCGGCTGGGGATGGGGGCGGGGATCGTGCACGGGTGGCGCCATGGTAGCCTTGGCCCCGCCCGTGATGCCACTGCCGCGGAGGAGCAGTGTGAGCTGGACACCGGCGTCTCACGTCGTTGCTGGTCCGGTCAAGTCCCCGTTCGATGTTCTTTGATCACCCTCTCCCTTCCTGTCATGTCGGCGCCTCCACATCACATTCGGCCTAGTGCCGCTATTGGAGTGGCCCAGGATAATGTCGCGCTGGGAAGGGAGTTCTACGTGCGTTCGGCGGAAGGGACGCGACCGAGCTGACGGCGGATCTGGCGCTGGGCGGAACAACGCGCGCTCGACACCGGCTTCGCACGTCGTTGCTGGTCCGGTCAAGTCCCCGTTCGCTGTTCTTTGAGCACCCTCTCCCTTCCTGTCCTGTCGGCGCCTCCACATTACACTCGGCCTAGTGCCGCTATTGGAGTGGCCCGGGATGTTGTACTGGGAAGGGAGTTCTACGTTCGGCGGATGGAAGGGGACGCGACCGAGCTGGCGGCGGATCTAGCGCTGGGCGGAACAACGCGCGCTCGACACCGGCGTCTTACGTCGTTGCCGGTCCGGTCAAGTCCCCGTTCGCTGTTCTTTGAGCAACCTCTCCCTTCCTGTCGTGTTGGCGCCTCCACATCACATTCGGCTCAGCGCCGCTATTGGAGTGGCACGGGATGTTGTGCTGGGGAAGGCGTTCTACGTTTTGCGGAAAATGACGCGGCCGAACTGGCGGCGGATTTGGCATTGGGTGGCTTGCGTCTGTTGCATGCATGCCCGTGGCGCCCCGTTCTGGGTTGGACCCCCCCCCCCCCCCCCCCCCGCCCCCCCGCACTTCCGCTCCTGCTTGCTGCGAGACCTCTACTTCGAAGCTCCTTTCCTGTCGCGCGCCGCACTTCCGCTCCTGCTTGCTGCGAGACCTCTACTTCGAAGCTCCTTTCCTGTCGCTCGGCGCCTTCACATCTATCACATCTATCACATTCGGCCTAGTGCCGCTATTGGAGTGGCCCGGGATTGTGTGTTGGGGAGAGCGTCCCTACCGCGCGCGTGGCACGGCGGCTGGCTAGTGGCGATGCCTGGTCGGTGGCTGTCATGGCGGTTCCCGCCTCTGGTGGCCCGTAGCTGGATTTTCTTCTGGATTTCTGTATGGATTTCTTGAATTTTGCAGCTGGCTCATGTAACCAGAATATTGCCGAAATACATAGACCAGGATTCGGTCCCGGGACTCCTCGTCACGTACTAGACGACCGCTCATCAAGGGATGTATTCCTTATACCTTGTACCGTACTTGTTATTACGCCAGGGCTTTAACAAATGCGCACTACAAAACAGAACTAACACCAACTATGAAAGGTTGCCAGCAAAAGAGAGCCTGAAGAACCTGAAGATAAGCCTGAAAACAAGCAAGGTCGAGCAGGAGGCCAGGGAGCCAAGAACCAAGGAAGAGCCAAGGGAACCACGAAGTCGCCAAGCTGCCAGGAACCAAAGGGACCACCGCCCCAGGGTAGGCTATAAGCCGCGGCGAGGACGCTTGCAGCCAGTGACCCGGGTCATAGCAACACAGGCCGACGAGCGACGCGACGCAGGTACGGTACTTGTAACACTAGTACCTGTGCCTAGTTCCCGTACCACTGAGCAACACTTGTACCTGAAAAGCGGTTAGGTCAAGGGAGGAAACCCCATAAACTAGTTTAGATCATACCCGCGCCATCCTTCCATCAACGTACCTGTTTACTCGAATGGGCCGACGCCCAAACGGGTAGGGCGGACCTTTCGTGGTCAGTGCCGGGTATTTTGATGGCAGTGTTTTAGACGGTGATCCAACAGTGTTGGAAATTCCGTCACTGGCCTCCAATTAGTCTTGCAGAATGCTTCGGCAATTTGCTTGATGACTATAAGGGAGCGTCGCCTACCCAGGGCTTTCCGTAACTGGATTGCTGCCTAAACGGCCGTCGTGGAGACGCTGCAAGGGTTTCACTGGTGCCAGTCCTGTCCCGGGGGCGGGAAAAAAAAAGTACCTGTATTTGTACCGTACTTGTACTTGTACTCGTTGGCGCGGCGCCCGCGTCCTCCTTCTGCGGAGATGCGCTATGGGTTCTGTACTACTGGTGTTAATTACTGGTGTGTACTACTGGTGTGAATTACAAAAAGGGCAGTTTCCCAGAGCTACTGGTGTGTACTACTGGTGTGAATTACAAAAAAGGCAGTTCCCCAGAATGATCTAAACTAGTTTATGGGGTTTCCCTCCTTGACCCAACCGCTTTTTAGCTACAAGTGCTGCTCAGTGGTACGGGAACTAGGCATCTGTTGTTGCGCCCTTTTTGGGTGCAGTACGAGTAGACAAAAAAGCAGCCAGAACAGCTGAGCCTGCCATCTTCCAGTTTTCGCTGCGTTCCACGCAGCGATGTAAAAACTGTCTCGTAACCAGTTGCGAGCAAGGTCACCCCAGGTTGTTCAAGACCACACCCGGCTCGCCATCCGAGTGTGATATTCTCGTCCGTACGTCCGTGCGTTACTATGTCAGATGGAGAAGAACCCGTCGCTGAGCCGACGCTAAAGTCGTTGCAAGCAGATGTGCGTGCATTGGCTACGGCTGTAGCTCAATTGACGGCTCGTGAGCGTGTTGTTGATGGAGAAGGGGCACATGGCTCTCGCTCCGGGCAGCGCATCGCGGGACAGCCGACAGGCAGCGGGGGAGCCGCAGAGCGCCCCGACTTGCTAGAGCTAGCTCAGAGCGGCCGTGTCGGAGCAAAATCCGTGAGTGCCGAGGATGACTACCTCGCGGTGCCAGAATTACTGCAGAGAGCAGAGTCTGGTTATGAGGCCGTTCGACCGGTCAGCCAAGTGCCTGGACTCTTTCCCTTGAGCACCGACCTAACGAACGAGTACCTCAAGCAGGATGACCGGCGTCTGCCGGCCCAGGAGGAGTATTTGTGGATGTCGTGTTTCGGGGCCCACATGGCCGCGCTTTTCGTGGCTCTCGACGAGCTACTGCCCTACGTCCCTGCCACCAACCAGGACTTCACCCCCTACCTCGCGAGAGCTCGGAACCACGCCGAGGCCATCGACAAGGCGTTTCGGTTTCGTTTGGCCTTCCTGCGGAGGTTAAATGAGATCAAGCGTGTGCACGGTGACCAAGGTGTTCTGGATGTGCTGCGAGCCCAGCATTTTCAGGCTGCTTCGGGGCATCTGGGTTCCGCGATCTTTGGGGACCTCATGCGGGACTACGAGCGCCGTGTCTTCGAGGCGACCGTTGCCAGCAGCGCGAAAGCAACCGCTACTGCTCGAGTGGTGGCTGCAGCTGCCGGTCGCGGGCGTGGGCGAGGACGTGGCGGTGGACGTGGGCGTGGCCGCGAAGGTGAGCACGATTGACGGTGTGGGGCGCCTTTCGTCGGAGCTGCTGGAGCTTTGCGAGGCCACCTTTCGGTGACCGCCGCAAGACGCACCCTTGCAGCTCAACGGCGAGATGAGCGCCCCGTGTTAGGGCCTGACCCCCCCATTTTACAGACTTCCTTTAGACCTTCCTCGGTGCGGCGCTTGTCACAGCTACAGCCGAGTGCGGCTCAACCATCCGCACACCTGCATATGGCGGCTCAACTAACCGCCTCCCGTACCATTCCACCACTGCGTCCGTCGGTTGTTACACTACGTGTTACAACTGGTTCGCAACGACCAAGTTTTGCGCGGGTACGTTACCGCGAGACAGGCGCTACGAGCGCGAAGGGCGCGCAGGGCGGCCCTCTTACCTGAACATAGCCCCGCAAACCCGTACCGATGCTACTGCAAACCCGTCCAGCAGCTACCGGCCAACCGCCGGGAACCTAACTGCTGCTGCCGAGTACTTTGCGAACAGTAGTCGTACCGGTGGAACTCTGTCAGTAAAACGACGCACTTACGTAATTGACGAGCCCGAAGCTGTCGCTCCCTGGGCTGCTTCATTGCGAGCTCGGCTGCAGGACGCGTTCGGCTCAGACGAGCTGGGGCAGCGGACGCTCGACCTACTCTCCAGCTCCCTCAGCGCTCAGACACTCAAGAGCTATGCCGGCCGGCTGTCTCAGTTCGCGGAATTCTGCCACGACTCCGAGAACATCAGCCCGCTGGAGGCGACTACTGCGACTGTCGTTCGGTACGTTGCCTGGATCGGCGAGCGGGGGCACATCGCCGCTAAGTCACTGCAACCTTACCTGTCTGTGATCAACACGTTTTCGAGCTGCACAACCTCGACCCAATCGCCAAGGACAGCCTGCACTTAACTTCAGCAAGGCGTGGGCTGATGCTGCGTCAGCCCCGACTGGACGCTGCCCCTTTGCGTGTCCCTCTGCCTGCGGATGTGGCTTACCGCTTCGTCACAAGGGCCGAGCTGATTGTGTCTGCTCCCTACCCAGAGTACCACCACAACTTCCGGGCCCTCCTGGCCTCGGTTGTCAACTTTATGTTCTTTGCCAGGTGCCTTACTGGCGTGTCCTGTCGAGTGCGAGACGTGCATGTCGACGACTACAACATCACCCTGCAAGTGTACCGCGAGAAAGGTCGCGCTGGCCGACGGGGACCCGACGACCTGCGCGTACTTCTCCTTCCGGTGTCCGAGCACCCTCGAGTGGCACGTCTCTTGCACCACTTCATCGACAACGTCCAATCTGTCCCCCTGGTTACTGTTGGCTTGGCCACATCAAACTTCTGGGCTGTCACTGCGGCCGAGCAGTCAAAACCTTGGACTGCGGCTACAATGTCAGACTGGCTGTCTGCAACTATCAGTCTAGTCAACGCTGCCCCCCCTGCTGGCACTTCCTGGACTTCACACAGTCTTCGCAAGGGCGCAGCTTCTGCAGCGAACGCCATCGGAGTGCCATTGTCCCACATTCGCTACCAAGGCGGTTGGGCCACTAACTCTGACGTCGTTCTGGACTACATCGACCCCAACGTTCTTCCTTCACCTGGCGCATGGTTCTTCTTTGGACACATCGCCCCCCTCCGCCACTTCCAAGTCCAACAGGACTCCGCAGCGGTGGCCTTCCCAGTGCCTCCTTCATGACTTGGCGCTACCTCTTCTCCGTCAATCCACCGCTCTCTCCGTTCGCTCAAGACTGGCAAAACCAGACTCAACTTTGAAATGATCTAAACTAGTTTATGGGGTTTCCCTCCTTGACCTAACCGCTTTTTAGCTACAAGTGCTGCTCAGTGGTACGGGAACTAGGCATCTGTTGTTGCGCCCTTTTTGGGTGCAGCACGAGTAGACATAAAAGCAGCCAGAACAGCTGAGCCTGCCATCTTCCAGTTTTCGCTGCGTTCCACGCAGCGCCCCCCCCTGACTCCGTTTTCCCTCCACGCTTTCGCTAAACCATCCTGCCAATTTCGGCTCTTGACCGTGTAAAACAGCCTGCGCAACCTTTTTGGCAAAACCAGACTCAACTTTGAAATTAGAATATCAACACAGCAAGCCGCCTAATAAAAGCTACTGCTGGTAGCGCTACTGGTGTGAATTACAAAAGGGCAGGGCAGGGGTGTACTACTGGTTTGAATTACAAAAGCGTAAGCAACAAGAGCCTACTGCGTAGTACAACGTCACGGGCAACTTCAATAAAGCTGCCTTAAGCCCACGCGAGAATGAGCACCGCCTCCGTCTTCATGTCTTGAGTCTTGTGGAGTTGGCGGGGCGACCCACACCGCTGCGCGCAGGCGCGCATGCGGAGTCATCACCGTGAAGTGCGGACCGACGGGCGAAGATAGGTGCTGTGAAGCTGCCTCGGACGGTGCCGCGGGTGACTCAGGGATGCGCGCCGGCGGTGGTGTGGCTGCGGGGATGGGGAGGGGAGCGGGTGTGGTTGGGGAAAGGGGGGCGGAGGGGTGCGGCTTGGACCATGGCGGGCGGCGCGCATGCGGAGTCATCACCGTGAAGTGCGGACCGACGAGCGAAGATAGGTGCTGTGAAGCTGCCTCGGACGGTGCCGCGGGTGACTCGGGGATGCGCGTCGGCGGTGGTGTGGCTGCTGGGATGGGGAGGGGAGCGGGTGTGGTTGGGGAAAGGGGGGCGGAGGGGTGCGGCTTGGACCATGGCGGGCGGCGCGCACGCGGAGTCATCACCGTGAAGTGCGGACCGACGGGCGAAGATGGGTGCTGTGAAGCTGCCTCGGACGGTGCCGCGGGTGACTCGGGGATGCGCGCCGGCGGTGGTGTGGCTGCGGGGTTGGGGAGGGGGGCGGGTGTGGTTTGGGAAAGGGGGGCGGAGGGGTGCGGCTTGGACCATGGCGGGCGGCGCGCACGCGGAGTCATCACCGTGAAGTGCGGACCGACGGGCGAAGATAGGTGCTGTGAAGCTGCCTCGGACGGTGCCGCGGGTGACTCGGGGATACGCGCCGGCGGTGGTGTGGCTGCGGGGATGGGGGCGGGGTTGGGGCTTGGGCTGAGGGGTCGGGAGGGGGCTGTGGGCTGGGTGGGAATGACGCCGGCATCGGAAGTACTGCATAAAGTACTGCAAGAAATCGAAAAACCGGGACGACCACGGACAGCGCAGTCAACGCCTGCGGCTCCAGGCGGCATCGACCACGCGCCCGCCCGCGCCACCCCCAGCGTGCCGCCAGCGGCACGAGCACACCGTCTCCTACGCCTCGGACGGCCTGGTGGCTGCCCGCCGTGACGCTTTGTCACGAGCATGTCCTCCGATCTCCCGCCCGCCCCCGCTGCGCGGCGGGCGGCGGGCGGAGACGGGTCCCACCGTAGTTAACGGCAGAACTGCGCTTAACACTGGGAAAGTCGACGGGTGTACTACTGGTACCAGTATAGACACCAGTATTGTACCAATATTGACACCCAGTACAATCACCCGCCTGCCGGCCGACGGGAGACGACGACTACAGGTACCTGTACCCTCCTGCGAAGACGAGTAGCACCAGCACCGCCAGGCAAACCTCAGGCAGGCCTGGCGGAGGGCAGAGCACAGATTTTAAGTGGACTGCACTCCCGCGTACCATCCCTTCCCCGGGTTTCAGCAGATATAGCCTCTGCGCACAACAGGCCGGAGCTCCGCTACCGATACCAGACGCCACCTCGGGCGCCAGGGGGGGGGGGGGGGTTATCAGCGGCTCGACTCCGCGGCGGACCCGCATTTACATTGTTGCTGTAGATAAGCTGCAGTACTGTATACCCCCGGCACGTCCCCACATACCGGCTACGACCTGCAGAGGCGAAAGCTCGCACCACGGCCTCAGGCGGGGTGGTCATCAAGCCCGACCTGCTGTGAGGTGGCCGTCGTCAGCGGGAGCAACTTCTCTGGGCGGCCACGAGCGCCGCCGTTATGGGAGACACTCCAAGGGGACCCCCTGGCCGGCAGGTTGCCCCCCTCCCCCCCTAAAAAAATTTAGACAAAACCAAACAGATGAGTCCACGGAAGCTGACACCATCTGCACCCTACTCGCACTGGGGACCTGCCCCCCGTTATCGATGCGGCAATGTCTCGCTGCCAGTGCCAAGCTTCCAGGGGACCCCCCCCCTCCCCCCCCCAACCCACACACCACGCGCGCGCGCGGTGGTTTCGATTTTACCCCATCCTGGGGGTCTGTACCCTTTTTTTCACGTGCTCCCCCGGCCCCCACGCTTTACCCAGAAACCCCCCTACTCCTGCGCATCGGGAGGACCCCCGTCTCAGCGCGCCTCTCCCTCGAAGCACCCTTGCTTGAGCCCACGCAGCGCGCTTGCACGCACCAGGGTCTGAGAGGTGTGCACGCAATCCTGTCTGTCTGGGCGGCAGGGCGGGGACCGACCGCCATCGGAGTCCGGGGTGAAGTACACCCGGTTGGAGAGGGAGCGTGCGTATGGAAAGGTACCGCACGGCCGTGTTCCTGGACCCTGCAGCTGCTCCCTGGCCCTGCTGGAAGCATGCTCCCAACCAGTGTCCCCCTGTTGCCGCAGAAACGCGACTGGTTGGGGCAGCCAGAGCGGGGCGGCGGCCCATCGCCCTTTGGTGGCCCTGGCAGACCCGGCGGCCCCGGCCTCCCGCCCTTCCCCATGGACAAGCGAGGCCGCTTGGACCCCATCTCCCCATCCGCGCGCGACTTCGACCGCGGCCGCTTCTTCGGCGGCCGCGGGGGCCCTGTTCCTGGCCCAGGGCCCGGCCCCGGCCCGCTCCGGCGAGTGCCCTCAGGTCAACCACCCCCCTTGACCCCGCCCCCCTCACCCCGCACGAGGGCGCGCCCATCGCGCCTGGCATGTTCTCAGGCATGCTCTGTGTGCAGGCCCGCCGTTCATGCCGGACCGAGGAGGCCGTGGCAGTGGCTTTTCACCTGCGGGGGTCAGTGTCTTGCCCGTCAACGCATTGCTTGCCACGCCGCTGCCACCATGAGCGGCCCAAACACCTCCATAGAAACATCCGGTGACCACCATGCTTGTCCCGCGGTGCAGGTGGACGGACGGCCACCATACGGGCGGGACAGCTTCGGGCCGGGGCCGGGAGCGCCGTACGGACGCGGCGGGCCGGTGCGGGATGGGATGGGCCCTCCCCGCGAGGGGATGGGGCCTGGCTGGGACGGACCGCCCCGTATGGGCGGCGGCCGCGGCGGGGGAATGGATGGTCCATGGCGTGGCGGGGAGCGCATGGGCGGAGGGCCGGGGCCCTCAGGGCCAGGGGGCATGCAGCTGCCGCCGCCGCCGCCGATCGGCTCGGACGGCGCTGGGCCGTCGAGCTCCGCCGGGGTGCAAGAGATCGAGGCGGGAGAGATCCCGCTGGAGCCGCCGCCGCCGCCGGTGGTGAAGCCGCTGGGCAGCAAGTCGGGGTGGGATAAGGCACCGTCTGCGGCCGCGATGGGCCCGGGTGAGCCCCCCCTCCCCGCCCCCTTTCCAAACCTGCGGTATGTTGTGTATGTAAATGGGGGATAGCGGGGGGAGGACAGTCTGGAGGAGGCGGAACCGGGACATGAGTGGGCAGTCGACTAGGGTGGCTGTGCATGGCGTGTGGATGGGGCAGGTGCCCATCGCTCGACTAGACTGTAGTCCATCTCCGATACACCTCCGATGGGAGATGGAGGCGTATTGGGGTTTCATCAGGTCTGTAGGCTAATGTTCAGGGTTTGAGGCTTCACCCTATTGGCAGATGGTGTGGGATGGTGTTATGGTTTGGTGTTGTGAAGGGTTTTTGTGGGGGCCTGCTCTCCCCTTGAGTGAATATGAACATAGCTCATGTGGACGTAAGCTCCAGGGCTTTATACCCCGCATGTTTGGGTGCGCACAGGTGCTGCTGTCCACCGGACCCTGTCGATGCCGAGCGTCTCTGGATTCTCCGGCAAGGAGCCGCCCATGAATCGGCTGCAGCGTCAAGGCTCAGACGTGGGCTTCATGGCGGACCCCATGCGCCCGATGTCGCGGCACAGCAGCGGCGAGTCGGACCTGGCGATACGGCCCGCCAGCCGGGAGCTGGGCGCCTCGGAGGTGGGCGAGATTCCTGGGCGCGGCATCCCTGGCGGCGCCCCGGCAATACACCGGCGTCAGGCTTCGCGCGAATCCGGAGAAGAGCTGCAGACTGGCGCACTCCGCCTGGAGCCACGCCGCCCCGTAATGGGGGCAATCAACCCACCCGTCGCTGATGTACGCTGCCTGCTGTCTTGGGCCCCTCCCGCCGCCCCTCCCTAGCCATGCCATGTGCGTTGGTCATCTCTGAGGGCGCACCTCGGTGCCAACGACTACATCTCGATTCTGCTGATCTCGCGTACCCACTCTCACTGTTCCCTGCTTTACCAAACCACCATTTACCACTTTGGTGTTCATCATCATCACATAAGTCGTAAGTAACTGTATTTCAAAGTACCACTAATGCGATTTGCTTTCACACACTTAATATATGTGCAGCGCTGGTTCAATAAGATTGCTCGTTCTATTCCCGAAACCGGTTTGAAGAACAAGGCAAGTGTTTTCAGTCCCCGGCGGCCAAAACTATACAGTCCACTTATGTCAGTCCTGCAAGGGTAAACGTTTTAATACCCAGTTATTGCTGTTTGCTGTGGAGCTGTGCAAATAGCGGTGTCGAAAAAGCGGCGACCATGGCACTCAAAGCAGTGACGCCATTCCCATCTGAGTGTCATTGAAAACAATGGCGGAGCACAGTTCTGACAGGGTTTCCCACGGATACAGGGCGTCTGTGTCGGTACCAGGGATGCCAGCCAGTTGCAACGGCACTAGTATGATGTATCTCGAGTGAGAGCGATGGGGCAAAAGCCTGCTGTGTACGCCGGCTATATGGCTGTCACATGCGTCACATGCGCACAGGCATTCATGAATTACATAACTATATATCATTTTGGCATTTTTTGGACGCATGCAACCCGCGCGGCTGACATGCAGACGGGTAACCGCACTAGAATCTTGGTTTAAGTGGCTGAAGGAGGTTCAGTTTCTGATCCTGTGTTATTGGCATGCCTGGCATGAGGACATGGCAGCACCACCTGGCGCTGACGACTGTTATGCCTTTGCAGCGGGAGGTGCGCCTGGAGCCGCGCAGCCAGCCCCTGGGTTTCGGCGGCCGGGCATCCTCCTCAGTGGACCTGACACCGCCCCGACTCAGCAACATTTTGACCTCTCGCGGCTCGGACCCCTCCGCTCCGAGTGAGCCTCTGTCCCGTGGCGACTCTGCCTCGCTTGGAGCGCCCATCACTGCGCTGCCAGAGCCGCCTGGAGGGTTAACTACTCCCGGAGTCACTGTGCCCGTCAATGCCGGTGCTGGACTAAGCAACACAGTCACCTTTGGGGCGAAGGGCAGTGTAAAGCGCAAGCGCCTGGGCTGGGGGCAAGGCCTGGCGCGCCGCAGCGCGAGCAAGAACCCGCTCACTCCGCGTGCCAGTGATGAGGGCACTGGGGAAGAGTGCCGTGCAGCGCTGTTTGAAGCGGCCACTGCACCTGCTCCGACCGCATCCGGGCAGGAGGAGGTACCCGCTGTGTCGGGCGGAAGCGAGAAGGAGAAGGAGGTGGACACTGCAAATGATGTAGAGGATGTGAAGAAGTCGGATGCTACCTCTGCTGCCCCTCCTCTGCCAGTTGCCCCGGCAGAACCGCAGCTAACTCCGCTCACGCCAGCAGCTGCGGCACCGACCGAGGAGGCGTTGGAAGAGGATGCAGGCGCTGGAGTTGCCGAGGCAAGCGAATCTGTCGCCCCGGCAGAGCCTACGGTTGCAGGCCAGGCAGCTACAGGCAATCCGGAGTCAACTGCAAAGGAGCCTGAGCCGGCAGCAGGCCCTTCTGCGACTGAGGCCGCCACTGACCCCGAGACACTGGCGGTGGACCTGGCCAAGCCTGACCCAGCGGATGAGGAGGCCAAGCCAGATTCCACGCCAGAGCCCGCCAGTGCTACAGCTGAAGATTCAGACAGTGTCCCCAGTGCGCCGCATGAAGCTGAGGTGGCTGGGCAGCCAGAGGCGCAAGGCAGCTTGCCACAGACACCCCCAGAAGATCAGCCCCGGGCTGAGGCTGTATCGGTAGCCTCCGATGCGGAGGGCGCTGCCGCGGTGCTGGAGGAGGTCGAGATGGCAGATGCAGAAGAACCTGCTGCCCCGGCACCTGCGATCGCTCCTTCTGTGCCCAGTGATTCCAAGCTGGGCAGTGTCAGCACTGCCAAGTTTGGCGCCAGCAAGGACCCTGCGTCGGTACCCGGTGCTGTGGAGGAGAGGAACGAGAAGGAGGGGGGGCGGCCGCAAGAGCCCGAGGAGAGGCTGCCGCCGCCGCCGCCAATCCTGCCCCAGCAGACGCAAGCGCTACCGCTACCTCCGCCCCCGCCCCTGCCCTCCTCGCTGCCGCTTCCGCCGCCGCCGCCTTTCCGCACGATGGGGCAGACAAGCGGCACAGAGGGCAACACACCTGCGCCTGGAATCATGAGCCGTGAAGATATAAGCCGCAAGGAGAAGGAGGCAAAACTGGCCGAGGCACGTGCGGCAAAGGCGGCCAGGGAGGCGGAGGAGCGCGCCAAAGCGACGGCTGATGCCAAAGCTGCGGCGGCCAAGGCTGCGGCTGAGGCCAAGGCACGCAAGGCAGCACTGTTTGTGCGCATTGAAGAGGTTGAAAACAACATGGAGGAGATGGAGACGTCCCTAGCCGCCGCCCGTGGGGAGATTGACACCGTCAAGGGGGAGGTGGATGGGCTGACCTCCCAGGTGGCGGCGCTGGAGGGGGCCAGTCCGCCGCCCGAGGTGAGCAGTGGCGAGAGCGACATCAGCAGCATGTCGGAGGACGAGGGCAAGGGATCAGAGGAGGAGGACAAGGAGGCGGAGGAGGATGCCGCGGAAGAGGCGGACATTCGGCGGCGGCTGGAGGAGGTGCAGGAGTGTGTCAAGCGCGTCGGGGTCTCCATCACAGCCGCCGAGCAGCGCCGTAAGGCTGCCATCAAGGTGGGTGTGGCGTCGTCCATGGACATGTTAGCCATGCTTGTCGTATAGGGGGGATTGTCTCCTTTGCCATGCCTAGTGCAGACAGATTAACCCCTCAAAGCAGACAGGCAGCTGCTGGTCTCATTCAGGCCAGTGATTGTGCATTTGTTCGCAGCCATAGCAAGTCCGATAACGCCCTTATGCTTCCGCTCTATCCCAGGACATTCTGCACAAGCAGCAAGAGATCAACAAGGCAGCCCGTTCCCTCACCGGGGCGGAGGATGCTGGAGAGGCGGAGGCAGTACGCCGCTGGGTCCACGTACGGCACATTTGGGACGCCAACATGCGGCGCGCGGCCTCAGCAGATGTGACGCTGCACCGTTTCCTGCCCTCCTCCATGGTCGGCCTGCCTGACATCCACCTGGCCCCGGATGCCCCGCCGCCGAAGATAGAACCCAACGCCGCGCCACCCACTGAAGATGACATGTCGGCTGGCGCGGAGCCGCCGCATAATCCGTACCGCACCCCCATCAGTGTGCCTCCTGCCCTGGAGCCCAGAGAGCAGGCGATGTTTCGGCGCAACGAAGCCGCGCACGCAAGACGCGGCGACGCCATCCGCAACTTCATGCGCACCCGCAAGATAGAGGTCAACAAGCGCATGCTGGGCCTGGTCAAGCGCTATTACGAGCTGCGGGAGAAGCAGCGCACTGCGGCCAACGCGGAGGTCAAGCAGAGCGGTCGGGAGGGCAAGCAAGCGCTGAGCCGCTCGGCCCGCGCAACCGCGGTGAACAGCGACTACGAGGAGATGCAGGTCATTAGCGCTCTGCAGGCGGTTGAAAAGCTGAAAACGCTGTGCAAGCTGCCACCAATGCTGCTGGACGAGCGCGACCGTGCCTCGCGCGTGCTTCCCAGCGACTGCGCGTTGATTGAGGATCCGGTGGCGGAGCTCAAGGCGCAATCGCTCATCAATATCTGGACCCCTGAGGAGCGCCGTATTTTTGTGGACAAGTTCCAGCAGTACCCCAAGGTGAGCCCCGGGTTGGTGCTGGTCCACCTCATTTCACAATTATTATTGTCAAATGAGGTGGACGCTAGCCTCCCACACATTACTTGTTATTCAACTTGAGCAAAGGGGGCCGCTGGGCCACCCATGCTGCTCTCGTCAGGGCTGAGCACTGCGCATGTGTGCCTGCTGCGTGCAGGATTTCCGCAAGATCTCGTCCTTCCTGGAGCATCGCTCTGTTGGTGACTGCGTCCGCTTCTTCTACGAGCACCAGAAGTCAGAGGAGTTTGCAAACTACCGCCGGAAGAAACAGATCAAGAAGCGGCGCCTGTACAGCGAGGCCAGCAAGCGGAAGGGTTTCATGGTGGCTGCGGCTGGCCCTAGGACAGATGGACCTGTGGTACGCCCCCGGAGTCGCTATCTATTCCATTTTTTTTTCATGGTAGCCCAGTATGTGGATGGAAGTCTGTGTAATTAGGGTTTTAGGGTTACAATGTACAGTCTGGAAATATCATCGTTGCAGGGGGTTGCTGCACCATCCTGAGGTGTAGTAGTATATATGTGTGGCAGATTATTGCCGACATCAATCATGCCCGCCGTATGGCGTCACATTGAATCATTGCAGTGGGGCAGCAAGTTTACTCCGTAGGTCAACGTTGTGTGTGCAGTGCGCACAACTGCCACATGTGGATGCTTATATTATCGCATCGGCCTGCGCGTCTGCAGCAGTGCGCTGCATTGCTGTGGATTGAGCCCTCATGCTGCTCCAGACAGGCTGACTGTTTTGCGTGCGTGTGTGTGTGTGTGTGTGTGTGTGTGTGTGTGTGTGTGTGTGTGTGTGTGTGTGTGTGTGTGTGTGTGTGTGTGTGTGTGTGTGTTTGTGTGTGTGTGTCTGCAGGCGCAGGCACGCGCCAAGGAAGAGGCCGATAAGCGTGCCAAGGAGGAGGAGAAGGCGGCCAAGGCTGCCAAGGCCCGGGCGGAGCGGGCGGCACTGCGGGGCAACGTTCGCACGATTGGGCTGGATGACGAGAACGAGGAGGTGGGCAAGGAGGCGCCTCCGGCAGCGCCAGCTGCAGCGCCCGAGCCCAGCAAGCCAAAGGATAGCGGGAAGAACAAGAAGCGCAACCGGGACCGGGAGCGCCGATCCGAGGCTGGCGAGGGCGGAAGCGGCACGCTAATTCCCACCACGGTGGCCTGGTCCGAGGCAGATCACATTGCCTTTCTGGAAGCATTCCGGGAGCACGGCAAGGACTGGAAGGTGAGGCCCTGCCGCGCGCCGCCGCTGCCATCTGCTGCAATTGCAGCATGTGTGGATATTGTTTGCTGTTCGAGTATCAGAGGGTGGATCTGATGGTCACAGGAGCATCAATGCCTACATTGCGTGATGCCAATGTGTGCATTTAGCTGCAACAGCCCACAGGACACCAATTATGTGATGACCACCAGTGCCAGTCCAGTGTATGGGGCATGTGCTGTGGAGCTGCATGTGCCAGTCTGGCCAAACCCCATGTGGCAAGTGTGCCGAGCATTGACTGTACTGCCTGTGCGACCTGCAGGCTGTGGCCGCCAAGCTCAAGAACAAGTCAGAGAACTCTATCAAGGCATTCTACGGCAAGCACCGCAAGCGCCTGGGGCTTGACCGCCCGGCGCAGCCCGACGGTGTCAAGGATCCTGCGGCAGCTCCGCCGCCAGCCAAGAGGGCAAAGCCGCCACGCCCGACCGACGCAAGGGCAACTGACGGAAAGGACAAGCTTAGAGTTGATGACGCACTGCAGCGACTGATGGCGGACGAAGTGATGGCGGACGCGTCGCCCGAGCGTGAGCTGGAGGCCGGCGACCACATGGCGGACGATGGCCACCGGCCCTTGAGCCGCATGGCAAGGGAGCGGAGTGCCGGCAAGGCGATCAAGCAGGCGGCTGTCAAGCACGAGCAGAGCCAGGAGGAGTGGATTGAGCAAGATGACAGGCGCCGGCGCGAGGAGGCGTTGTCGGATGCGGCTGCAAGGTGGGAAACCCTGGCCTCAGCCGGCCCCGAACCTCCCACAAATTATGCACAAAGATAAAACTTCCATGAACTGTGCAATGATGTCTCTCGCGTCCACCTAGCTGATCAAAACAGCTTCACAGGTGCCCCTAGATGGAGTGGCTGATGACGGAGACTGCTGACGTTGCCCCGTCTCAATGCCCTTGCGTATTATCCCACGTAGACGCGCCAGCCCTGGAGTGGCACAGCGCAATCGGAACCTCTGACAATGCCCGTGCTTGCTGCCCGCAGGGCCGCGCTGATGGGGGGCATCCTGACGCCCGGGATGTCCTCGGCGGAAGGCATGGCATCTCTACACATGCAGCAGCTGATCATGGAGCAGCAGCAGCAGCATGCGGCCTCCAGCGGCATGCCTTGCTCCATGTACCCCCTGGCTGGCATGATGATGCACCCAGGTGCCACCTCTGCCCCGCTGACAAGCCAGGCGCTGCAGCACTACCTCATGCATGGGGGCGCCGGCAGCAGCGGGATGCCCATGCCCATGGCTGGCATGCCCCCGGCGCTGTTACCCCGCCTGCAAGCAGGCGGCGGGTTTCCGCCCGGCCTCAGCCCCTCACAGCTGATGCAGCTGGGGCTGATCCCTCCCTCACAGGTCAGCATAGCCCATTTCCCAGTGCTGTCTTGGCCCATGTGGCTGCTCCCTAGGCTTGCTGTGTGCAACATAATCACACTTCAGGCTTGCAAAGCAATTAATCCCCCCCCCCCCCCCCCCCCTTCCCCCTCTTGCACTAAAGAGATGGAAAGTATCATACATTGTACATCAATCAGAATACACCGAAAATATCGACCGCTGTTCAGCGATAATTGCTGCTTGGTGCCTGCGAGGGCGATTGAATGGTGTAGTGAAGTAGTGTTGTGCTGTCATGTGCGTGTTCACTCAATATATGCAGCATGGTAACCTGCAGCCGCCATGTGTTTGCACAGGGGATGTACGGAGGTCTCTTCCCCTCGCTGGAAGCCGCCGCCATGCACCGCCAGATGTCAGAGCTGGGCAAGCTGGGCCTGCTGGGCGGCATGGGGGCCGCAGAGGCTGCCCGGGCTGCCCTGGGCCGCGAGCAGGAGGAGCGCCCCACCAGCAGCGGCGGCTCGCGCGGCAGCGGCGCCCGCAAGGCCGACTCACTGGCGGCTCTGAAGGCTGCGGCGCGCTCGCACGCCAAGGGTGGCGACGGGAAGGAGGGCGACGCGCCCAAGGACGACCGCGGCCTGGAGTATGGCGACCATCACCTCGCCCGGCGGGCAGAGGACGAGGGCGGGCCGCGCCCGCACAGCCCCTCGCCCAGGTGCGTCCCCTCATGCCCATGGACACCCGGCTGCCATTTGCGGTCTTACTGCCCCACCTGCTCAACATGCTGGATCTCAGGAGAGGGGTAGAGAGGGGAGGGTAGGACCGATTTCGACAATGGTGGCTGTTAGGCATCACAGAGTCCCTAAAGGGTCCAGCGTCACCAACTACTATAGAAACTCGGCACTTCGTATACACTGTGGGCGCCATGATGGCATTCAAGAATGTGTATCGGGATGGGTGCCGCGTCGATTCCATGTCCAGGTTGCTGTGCTGCTAATGATAGTAAGGTGATAGTATGAGATTATACCGGTAGAGCATGGGTAGCTGTATCATCGTCATGGAATCGGCAACATGATATGAAAGTGTTTGTAGGAACTGCAGGTAGTTGGTGTTGCGTTTTATGTAAGCGCAACAGGGAGCAAATTCCAGCCCGCTTGCTTATGCCCCACATACGTCAATTATCCAAGATTCCCATCAATCGATGCACGAATACCACTTGCCACCATTCCGGACCCTCCAGGCTGGGCGCGTTACGACTCACTCCATGCAACTATGATGGCCAACTGATGAGGCTCTGCACCTGCGGCGTCCACAGGCCCACCGACATGATGGCTGCGGCGCTGGCTGCCCGGGCCGCGGCGGAGCAGGAGCGCAACGACCGCGTCGGCTCGCCCTCGGGCTCCCGGCGCCCCATGTCGGAGGCGGAGGCTGTCCGGCAGGACGTGGACCGTCAGAACATGGAGATCATTTCCCGGCTGAACGCTTTGGAGGTCCGCGCGCGGCCCTCCGGATCTGCTGCAGAAGCACATTTCCTACCCTCCTTGGCATATGTACTGTATATGTATGTATGTATGTATGTATGTATATGCAGTCCCTGTTGTGGTGCGCACAATGTTGCATTCGGCCATCCGCCCAAATCGGGAATGCTCACTCAGGACTGTTTTTCTGTCCTCGAGCGCGTACCTGCACACTTGTCGGATAATACTTGCGGTGGTTCACTAGTAGGTGCAGCATCCCTATCACACCTACTAGTGCTCTGCAGTCTTGGTCCCCGCCCAGGAGACCGGCCGGTACTCGAAATGTCCTCGTTCTAGTGATTTCATTCAAGTCAAAACGCTAGCGGGGTTCCGTACTTCTAAGGATTACATGTCAAAATATTCAATAAAGATTAGTATGACCTGCTTGATACACCTCTACTTGACTTACGATACACCTCCAGAAATCTTATGGCGGTGAGAGTGAATAGCCAAATGCGTTGTCTGTCAACTTATAGGTCTTTTCTCCACATGCCGTACTCGCCATTCGATGTTCACCGGCCGACCTTCTGGCCTGAAGTTTGCTATACATAGTGCAAAGACCGGTGAGCGAGTGCGCAATACCCACTTGGGCACCCTTACTTCACGAGTGTACTCGCCCCGGACATTCCACTAGGCTGGAAGTGGATACTAGGGCGTGTCCTGTCGGTGCTTTTGGCGCAGTGCTGCTGCTGCTGGCGCACGCCTTGTGCTTGTAACCTCTGTGGAAGGGCGCTGATGGTGCGGTTGGCCTGTGCTGTTGCAGGCCATGGGCATGCTGCCGCGCCGGGAGGCTCACCCCGAGCACGAGCGCGAGGTGGCCCTCTCCGAGCTGGCGTCCCTGCGCCCCCAGGAGCGCGCAATGCTGAGCGCGCTGATGCAGCATCACCACCAGACGGGCATCCTGGACCTGTACGCGCTGGAGGGGAGCCCACACCTGCAGCGCCTGCTCCTGGGGCTGGTGCAGCCGCCCGCGTGGGCGGGGCGCCCGCCCGCCCGAGACGAAGAGCCGAGGCCGAGCCTGCGCCGCATGATGGAGGAGCGGCAGCGCACCGCGTCGCCCAGCAACCATCCCCGCTCACCGACCCCGTCGGGCAGCGGCGCAGCCCACCCGCACAGTGAAGAGATGGAGCGCCTGCTGCACCGCGCCGCCGCGCGCTCTCGCGGCTCCTCTGGCAACCTGGCCCATGAGGACCGCGGCGCAGAGGACCAGCCAGGGCCGCCGCCCATGTGGGCCTCCCACCAGCGACCGCCCTTCGGCATGTTCCCGCATGGAATGCCCTTCGGCGGCATGCCTGCGGGCATGGGCCGCTCTCGAAGCCCCCCGCCCGGAGAGCCCCATGAGGCAGAGGCCGGCATGCCGCCTCGCCTGCATGGCCTGAGCAGCATGCCGCCCGGCATGGCAATGCCACCGGGCATGGCTTTCAACCAGGCGCTTGCTGGCGCTCTAGGGCTGGGCGGCCACATAGGCATGCCGCCACAAGGGTGGGGCGAGGCACGGCCGCCACCGACACGCCGGTCCAGCAGCCCACCTGCAGGCAGACCGCCATCGCGCTAGCCTAGTCACATGTGGGTGCGCACAAACCGCAACTGTCCTGCCTGTGAGATGTAGGTAGAGTGCTAGCATGCCGGTGTAAGGCGGTCCTACCTATACTTGTGCGCGTACAAGGGGTTGATCTCGTGAAGGCTGTTTAATTCTGCTCCACTCATCGGGGTTGGTGTGCGTGCTTGGGTGAGGCGCGGTGAGGCGTGAGCACCACAAGCAGCGCAGCCCCTACAGTGCGCCCCCTCTTGTTCCGATCAAGAGCATGCGCCGCCCTACTAAATAAGTACAGTACTTCGCGTGTGACTTAGTATGCCCGTACATCATCATCTGCCCGTCCGCCGATCGCATCTGTCTGACTCTGTCTCCAGAAAACCTGCAGCTCGCTTGGCTTTTCCTAAAAAATACCGGTATCACGACTGCTGTGGGCTTTTTACATCGCAGCAATGCACCATCCCTTTGTGACACGTGCTTTGCATGGAGCCCCCCAAAGGGCCACTCCTCAGCAGTAGCACTCTGGCTCAGTGCATGCATGGGTTGCCACGTCGATGCAAATAATAAGGAACGCTCTTATAGTGCTGCTGCCGCTCCCTGCTCGAGAGCTAAAATACACCAGACATTCTATGCACTTAATTTGGGGCAGGTTTTTCTGGGATCTGCACAGCGGAAATCACAATTCTCGTTAATGAGACAAGAGATCATTTTTGAAACCCAACAGCACAACTGCTCCGAAACCAAGAGGCCATGTGTTGCCTCTACACAGACAGAATAGTTAGCGTCTGCGACAGTATAGTTGCGGCAGCTCGTCACAATGTGCAACGCTTGATGTGCCGCAGTGCCTCTTGCAATCTTGTCGTGCCTCTCGGAAATCGACTACAGCGCACAAAGCCACAAACTTTCAAACTCTTGTAATTCTAGACAATATATTCTGCTTAGGCGGTGTGGCTTCGGGCTGCTCAGGACCCAAGATCATATCGGGGAATACGGGGTCGAGGGCTATCATGTCATTATCTTGCCCTTTGTACAATTCGCATGATCGTGTGCAGTATAAATTTGAGCGTTTCACAAATTATTGGCGCTTTGACAAGCAGCAAGTGGCAGAGAGAGCAAGTAAAGCTGCGATACTGCGCAATTTAAGTTGGCCATGCTGCCTCTGAATTGTTGGCTTGTTGCACCATCTTGTGGACAGTGGACTTGCTGATTTTGCGGCTTTTAGACTAGTTACGTTTTAGGTCATGTTACTGATGTACGCTCTCTTGCGCAGTGTCGTCTCCCATGTGTGTCGGCTGTGTCGTCGATGATGATGCCCGTCTGGCGCGCTGTATGCAGCAGGCCCGAATTTGGCAATCTGGTAATTCATTGAGAGATGTTAATACATATTTCGAATTATGCATCAGCACGCCATCATCACTTCGAGATTTGCAGTCGCGACCGCCCGATCGCGGGCCGCCGCAGGCTAGCTGTTGTAGTCCCAGACTCCCAATGGGGCGGGGATGATACCGGAATAGACTGTTAGCTCGACATTACTTTCGCGCTTGAAACCGGACCAGACATGCAACATTCGGTAGATGCCAGCATGCTGCATGGGGCTCGCCGGGGGAACGGCGGGAACGCGGGGTGACTGGCAGTCTGACACCGAGGGGCTCTGGTCGGTAATTACAAGTCGGTGTGCAGCTCGGCCCGCTTCCGGTCTTCTTATTAGCAGCAGCACCGAAGAGCGATGTAATGCGGGTGGCAATTGGATATCCAATGGTAGTACCTACTTTAATCGTAAGTTTACCGTATGTCGCGTGCTGGGTCTGTTGGGGGCCAGTAAATTTTGCGCGAAATCTTGCGAAGTCTTGCGAAAAAGCTTGCGCGAAAAAGCGAAAGCTTGCGCGAAATCCCCGGGGTTTTTTTGCAGTAACTTAGCACAATTTTTCGCTGTTCCGTAGCTTGCCCTGCCCCTTGTAGTACTGGCAAGCTTGACTGCACTGAAACTCGCCACATTTATCTTTCATTTTATGTCTTCTATCCTTGCTTCAGTACGAGTCCTTCCGATTGCCGGAACAAGACCCCAAATGAACAAGGTACATCCTTTGTCCGCTCGGTTGAGCTGTCGTCTCGTACGCGAGAGGTTTCGGCATCGATTCCTGGTCGATGTTTTTACGGCAATATCGTCCCGGCGAATCCTGATGCATTAGCCCTTTGGGGTTCGAATGAGGCAATGGTCTACGGGCTATGCAATACCAAAGACTGCAGTTGGCGCAAGAGGTCAAGTGCTGGGGCGGCTTCGGCCGATGTCTGGGGCGAACTTAACTTTTTAGACCCAAATTATGGCGGTGATACCCCAACCACGGACACTCGACTAACATATATTTGCTCGATTGGCTCGGATTCGCTGCTACTACAGCGACTATTAACCTTTATCTGCGCGGCATGGCCGGCGGGGTACCCGGGTGCCGTATATGTAGACGACACGAACTATTAATCAGAGTACGAATATTACCGGGTGGTAGTCGCTAGTCGCTAATAACGATATAACTGGCGGTACTCGTGTAAGCGCCAGTAAAAAATCTAGCGCCAAAATTAGTACTAAGAGATAAAAACATGCCGCTTATAAAAGCGGCATGCATGCAATAACGACTGGCGGTACTCGTACTGCTACCAAGGTACGACTACAGTCGTACTATCTGCTGGTACTACCATACGCGGCATGCCCCATCACACCGTGTGGATCTACAGCCCTATCTGTCGGGCCTCACCGGCGAGGAGATCAACCGGCACATAGGGGAGACCCTTCTGGACCCGTACCTAGCTGTGGATCTGGGAGCGGTCGAGCGGCAGGAGTTGGAGACCGCGATGCGCGCGACCGCGAGCGCCGCGTGCTGAGACTTCTACGACGACCTCGAGAATCGAGGCCCGGGCGCGGAGGTTCGCCTGCCCCTACTACCCTTCTAGAGCTGCTATATAGAGATAATGTTTATCTCCAACACCCATCCCCGTGCTACGTCAGTCTCAGTGGAACTCGCCTCCACCCATGCGGCCCATGCCCTCCCTGGAGGACGCGCTACTCTGCATCCCCGGTCACAAGGGCGGCAGCAAGTGGCGTCTTCGCATCAGCGCCAAGGAGCTGTGGCCGGCGGACACAACACGATCGCGCAATTAACGTGACGGCAACAGCGTTAATCTTGTGATATATGTTTTCGAATGCCGACTCCTCCCCTCTATGGTGTGGATAATCAGCCCCCCCTCCCCCCTACGAAAGAGGAAGAGATGATAGGTGCAGGTGCAATGACATGGGCCCTAGCGTATCGCTTCAACCGAGGTAGCACAGACCGTATGCGCATCGCGGCTTTACATCAGCCGCTGAAAACCGACACGGGGCTAGACCCCGAGGCGTACCCGCACTCGTTCGACCTCCGACCCTCGGGACCGAACGGAGAGACAACCACAATGGTGGGTGCGGACGACGACACGATCCTCGACGCCCGCAGATTCGTGATGGTGGCTTGCGAGTCGCCCATCGCCGTGATGTTAGCGGTTCAAACCCGCTACATCCGGATCCACCTGGAGCAAGACCCAGACCGCCCGGATTGTCTGCGCGTGCGGAACATGCCAATGACGATCAAGCCGGGGGAAATTGCGCCGTGCACGCCGGTGCTGATCCCTCGTATATGTAGGCGGGCGCGAACGCCCACAAGCCTCCCCGTCCACCTCGTAATTAGCATGTAATACGCTTTGATCACCCCGTAATCTTACTAGCATAATGACACTCGCATGTACTCATTCCGTGGCGTACTTGTAATAAACTCCATCAGGCACATATCAGACGTCATCGCGACGCCACATCCACGGTAAACGATTTTTGCATTTGGCTCTAGAAGCCCAAACTTCTCACATTCAAGCCGGCCCTTAACATCGGGCGAAGTACTGCGTATGCATTCAATCCGGGCGAGCCGGCGCGGCTACCGGTGTTGATAGTGTACTCATATGAAACCGTGGAACGACCGACCACCGGACGACCCACCACTAGGCCAACTGCCGGCCAGCGCCCACCGAGGCGTGAAGAGCAGGCTCCATGAGACCATCACTACAGCCACCATGGACATCAACATACCCGAGGAGCAACAGAAGGCCGCAGTCGGCGCCACTTTCGATGCGCTACGCGGCGGCGTGAGCCAACACCCCAAGATCCGAACAACCATTGCCGCAGGCACCCGGCTCCCACCTGTTGCCCGCCATACGCTAGCTGCCGGCCAGCGCCCACTGAGGCGTGAAGAATGGGCTCCACGTAAGACCATCACTACAGTCACCATGGACATCAACAGACCCGAGGAGCAACATGAGGCCGCGGTCGGCGCCACGCTCGAGGTGCCGTGCGGCGGCAGAGCCCAAACCCCCAATGAGATCCGAACAACCATTGCCGCGAAACATTTCGCAGGCACTCGACTCCCACCTGCCCCGCCGCCTCCTCCGCGTTTTGAACCGCCAGTCCCGCCAGCTCCCAATCGATCTCCCTCATGGTGCCGACGGTGCCACACAAGTCGCCTTGCTATTCCGCGATCCGGTGACCCGCATCTGTGCGACGGGAGTCGGCTTGCGCCTCAGCCGTATGCTTTTGAACCCGATCCGTACCCTCAGCCCCAAGCTTGGGGAACACACATCAACTCACGACGTCCGGGCGCGGTGACCCAGCCCCTATGCCAGCTGCCGCCGCTCCGGCAGGGGTGAGAAGAGCTAAACTCACCACTCACACGGGGTCCGACGCGAAACTCGTCGCAGCTATACCATGCACCTACGTAGGCGGGAAAGGATGGCGACTATTCACCAACCGGCGCCAACTACAGCCGACCATCAGACGGCGATGCACCACGGCCAGCTCCCCCGGGAGCTCCCGCCACCATCAACTAGCCAGCTACAAGTGGCCCACCACGCGGCCGCGGCAGCCCCACAAGACACGGAGATGGACGACGACGACCGGCCACATGAAGTCGACCAGCCGGCGACAAAGCGTCGATCCAGCCCCGCACTCCGAGCCAGCTCCACCGGCCGCAAACCAAGCCCCCAGCACCGCGAAAAGAGGTGCCTCGGAGGCCACAGCCCCCCTCGAGCATAGTTCCACAACCAGCAAACCAACCATGGCATCCCGCCTGGCCCAGCTCGCGGCCGACGCCCACCGCCTCCGTCGGCCCCCGTGCGGGACGATCCCCTTGCAGCCGCCGGTGGGCCGTCTGCTGATATTCTCCGCCGGCAAGGCGCCCAACCCCAAGCCGGACGCACACCCGCGACTATTAACGCCCCAACCCAAGAACTACAGACACTTTTAGCTGATACGCCCGGAATTGCATCATCTTCGAATTTACCCGCACTTTTCCCCCGCAAGTATTACGGACAGTGTATCGCCCGACCCGCGGGCTTGGTACATGCACACGACGAAGTCACCATGCCATTAAACGCGTTATATTGTGCCAGAAATATTAGATGGAGCGCATTGTAGCCCCCACCCGACCAAGCTAGCCGGCTCAGCGGTATATAAATACTACTGAGCACCATGCAGCTCAGTATGTATATGTGTGTATTGGTACATAAGAGTACCCCCCCTCCGGAACCCCCCCTCCGGAACCCCCCCCCCCCCCCCCCCCCCCCCCCCTTTCTCCCCAAGCTGCAGAATATCCGCCACCTAAAACAACAGATATTCTGCGTCGCCGAATATGTATCAGTGGGATTCCCGTCTCGGATAATAAACACCCGAACTTTCGCACTTCGTACTGTCATCGGGCCCCGACAACACGAGTAGAGGGCGGAGTACGCGCGCGCGCGCTGCGCTGCAAGGAGTACTCGTGTGTGTAATAAGGGGTACTCGTACGCATCGGATAGTGACGGATACCGCTTGAGCGCGCAGGAAGTCGCGCGCGCGGTAGATGCGAATCAGCAGGGTCAGCCGCATTGGGCACTGGGCATCGGCCGGACCGACGAGCGCGGAATACTGCTCAGGGGGCGGCGCCGACCACCTCAGTACGGTGCTACCACTTCTCAGCGTTGCCTGCGCCGCGACACTACTAGCATCTTGCGTCAAGGATATGCGAACACTCGTTCGCGTAGTCGTGCGCAGGATAGCAAGAATAGATAACTTAATACAACATGTAGGCTAGTAAGGTGGCTAGCAGCTTTATCGACCTACGTGCGAGTCTTCGGAGGCCGCCGCCGACGGCACTCCCAGCAAAGATCATTCCAAGAAACAGCGAGTGGACGACGCGTTTCCTGCGACGCCCGCTAGCGTGACTGGCGGTGTGGGTGATATCCCCATGCCGCCCCGCTGCCGCCCAAGCCTTGTATTTTTGGCCTCGTCGTCACATCACTACATACTACGCCATCGATGAACGTCGGCTTTCCAAAGATGTGACATTTGTATCGATATAGGGGCAGAGTGGGAGCATCAGCAGACTATGCAAGAAATGATGCCGCGTTTGGAGGATGTCCGATACGAGTCAACACGTAGTCCAAGGGACGAATAACATAGTCTGGGACATATACAATATTAGCACCCCAACTTAGTGCGTCCAGATCACCTGGTTCGCCGAGACTGTCGATGCTGGGGTAAACGCCACATGATCCCAACTTTTCGTCCTTGACCCAGACCTCAAGTCGTCGTCTGAGTCGTTCCCATGGACGGCATCCTTGATTGGCGCCTCATCGTCTTGTTCAGAGCGTGCGACTCTGCAGATAAGGAGCCCTCCACATCACTTATCGCTGGCCTCCAACACATGCCACCTATGACCATGACCAAGAGCTCGTCATAATCGGACATTGGTTCTCCGCCCTGCTCTTTCGTCAGAAGTGTCGCCGCCGCCGAGAAGGGGAAGGCGCCTGCACAGGCTGCAATCCAGCATTATCTGCCAAGTAGTGCGTGGGCGACTACATGACACCAGCGTCTGAGCAATGACTGTGACGAGGACGCCTTTTGGAGCGACGACCTCGAAGAGGACAATCAGAAAAGTTTGTGAGGTTGTCATCAGAACGGTGTACATACATTTAGAGTCCATTTGCAGTGTTATCGACCGGCATTGTGTTCTTTGGCATGTGGCAGAAAGTTGGGAGCCATCAAAATCGCGATATTTTCAACTTTCGAATCACAGCCTATGGTCTTCAGGGATCAATATATACATCATAGGCTCTCGGAAACTGGCTTTACATTGGGTGTAGCCCGCGCGAGTAGTACAGAATGCACATTTTAATGTACTATAATGTGTTGTGCAACACATTGTGTGCGCACACATTGTCACAATATTATAGCACAGTGACCCCATTCAATACACATTCAGAGATAGCGCAAAATTTATGCGATTGTAGGTGGGCATGACATATACATATGAATATCGATCTCTGAGGCTTGTCATCATCAGATAATGGTTTTGCTCCGATATATAATAATATATGAATAATTGCCATGCTGAGACGATACAATCGTACAGTCAATCACAAATGCATTGAGTTTTGTACGCCATATGTGGCAAACTCAGAATGGCCTCCAACTGTTGGGAGATGTTGTTCTTGATATACATAGGAGTTGACAAAAGTTTCACTTGTACCTCCGAAGTGAAGCATGGTAGTCTGTCACATGCAATAATGTGTCCGTGTGCGACACAATGTGTACGTCGCGGTCACACAAGCCCAAAATTGAAACCCCACACAAACCCCACAGAATGAGTCCCCACAGCCCTCAATCTCACCCATACATCATTTTTGAGGGTTTTGCAGATAATTTGCTTATGAAGCCCACTAGGGTCACGACTTACATGTGATTTGTGTGACTGTCAAATGTACTACATTAAGTACTGCGCACGGCTTATCTCAACATGCACCATTAATAAACCGCCGCCAGCATATTAGCATGTAATGATGTGGGGATGGTGTAGACATCATACTTGGCCTTCTTGACCTGTGGCGCGCCAGGGACCTTCGAGCCCTTGCGGCCACGGCGCGTCAAGTCAGACTTCTTGAAAGCCATGGCACCAGAGGTGACTGAATTGCAGGCAATACTTGCTGGTGTCCAGATAGTAGAGCCGCTTGTCAGCAGGTGTAGCGTCCCAATCCTGGTCGCTGACATGAATTGGGTATCTGCCCATGTAATGCCCCCCGAGGACGGCAGAGCCTTTGGACCAAGTGACACCATAGTCTTCTTCAACGTTGTCGACAAGGACATGGACGGCGACAGTAACCTTCATAATGAAGAACTCCCAGCCATCCTCCACTGTGGGAAAGATTCAACACTCGTTGCTCTCGGGGTCGATCATCTCAGCCAGGTTTTCACCCGTCCTCGCAGCCACTTGGCGGGTGACAATCTGTGTCGTCCGGCCAGTGAGCTCCAGATTGACCAGCGTTGGGCTGGGCGCCATATGGATGTTGAAACACTGATCCCAATTCCAGTCATAGCACACTGAGCCGCATCAGCATTTTCTCCACCTCGTGGCCAGGAGTAAAGATCATGCTGTGGTTGCGACGTGCTCCCTCCACATGCTTCAAGTTGGCTTTGCGGCGATGGTCGATATCCCCATCCTCCGCCAGATGGAAGCACCGGCATGCCAAGGTTAGGGCGGCCTTGCGGTATTGGCACTCTGATCCCTTGGCGTCCACCATATATTGCCGGCCAAAGCCTACCATGTCAGCCGTTGTCTTCAACTGATAGGACGCCATATCTGCCTGACGGACATTGTACATCGCAGCATCGTGCTTGAATTTTGCTCAAGCACCCGCAGGCATGCAGCCATCCTCGGCTGCCTGACGAAATGTCCCATGGCACGGGCAAGACGCTTGGAATCTGTGAATGTATCAGCCAGCCGCATGAACCACTCCAAATCCCGCTGCAGGGTGCGGGTCAGTGGGGTTGGGCGGCAGTCCAAACCGCCATGATCGAAGTGTTGTCTTATGAAGGCCAGTTGGGCTGACCGCTTCTGCCGCCGTGGTGGTGCGCCGCTGGCACCGCCTGTTTGCTGCCATTGTGTCCATAAAGTTATGAGCAACGCGAAATATATTGCGCACATGTGCTCAGTTGCTTTATGCCTATGTCACATGGTGCGACCACAGACTATGATACCCCGCCCGTCAAGCAATATGCCGCTCTGATGGGAGAGTACCACAAGAGCGTTTTAAAGGCTGCCCTTTGTGGGCGGCATAACTCAAAACCATGAACATCACTCGCAAGTCTGTGACGGCGGCAGTGGGTTTGTGACCTCAAGGTCACTAAAGAAGCACGATTCCACTGAAATGTTGTTGTGTGTGGAGGCAAATGTCAATATCAAAGGTCGGTGCTAGGTAGTGCTAGCAAATCGATGCATGCTTCAATGGCAGCACATCAACATGTACTGAATAGCAGTGGTAGTTTTTTAATATTATTTTCATCATACACTAATATTATTTCGGCATGTATGTGCTATATGTAATCCAGCGAAACGTCGATTTTTCGGCGGTGAGCTTTATTGACGTACAGGTACCCGTATACTGCAGCGGATCGGGCCTATAGGTGCATGACTAAAGCGCTTATCTACCGGCATGTACTACTAAGTATTATAATCCACCCACCCGCCCGCCCACACACGGTCCTTAATTACACAGCCGTCGGATTACGATCTCACGGTTGGGAGGTACTGGTACTGGTACTCGATACTCGCTGCTGGTAATGGAAAAAAAAACTGGTAGCGACTACCGGGTACCTGTAGCGAGAAAAGGCCCTATCTTTCAACATGCCCTATCTTTCAACACTTTCCCTAGAAGCCCTAGCTATCCAGCCGTTGGGCCACTACTAGGAGCTGTCTATGGCGCGTCCGATAGCCCTTGAGTAGAACTACCTTAGGGCGGAGGGCCGCCCCCGATGGACTTTCCTAGTGTGTGCCAGGCAGGGGTGAAGCGATGGCGGTCAGCATTTTTTCCCGGGTCGCGGGAAAATAAATACGGGCGCGCGTTTCAACAAATCAGAATCATCCGGCTGCACGTGGCCGTGCGTCGCCGCTAACTCTCACCACCGTCCTTGCAGTGCCGCTTAGAGGCCGTGGTAGTCTGTCAAGGAGGGGCGTGGCTGCCCAAGTCCCTGGGGGACGACATAGCCGGCTCGCCAGTCAGCCAGCTCGATGGCGGGTGGGCCATCGCGCGCCGCGATGCGCGGTCGTACGAGGGAAAGGTCGGGACAATTCTCAGCGCGCTCGTCTGGCCGCCCACCCAAGAAGCACACGGCAACCCGCAAGGCCGCCACCGACGCAAAACGTGGGCGAGGTCGACCCCGTAAACAACCCCTCATCAGTCAGTCGAGTGACCCCTCTAACGCTCGAGGTGACTACAACGTCGGTGAGAAGGCGAAGCGCGCGCTGGAGCATGCTGTCACACTTGTTCTTGCTGGTGTCGAAAAGCCGGCCAAAGCTGCAAAGAGCTATGGCGTGAACATAACGACGCTTATCGCTGCTGTCAAGAGGGCAAGAGAGGCTATGAAACATGGCAAGACTCCTGTTGTTGCTGCTGGAACGCGCCCAACAACCATGACCCGTGAGGACGAATCGTCGCTAGCAAAGTGCGTCCTGATCTGGGCAGACCGTGGGCTGGCGCTAAGCAAGCGAGCCGTCAAGAAGCACGCGGTGGACATCAATAAAAGCCGTGGCTATGATAAAGACCCTGTCGCCAAGATCTGGATCAAACGAGGGAAGATGTCTAGAAAATGGTTTCGCGGTTTCATGCGCCGCCACCCTGAGCTGCGTGCGCGGGTAGTTGACCGCTTAGACCCCAAGCGATGGCTTGTAACCAGAAAGGATATGCTCACACTATACAATGCCATCGCTGAATTTGAGAAAGAACATGGTCTGTTGGATCCCGCCCTACACAAGGAACTACGCCGCACAGGCAAAATATTGCTGATCATTGACAACTTCAGGTGAGTAAGCTAGCTTGCACTTAGCGACTTCTACCAGCTCAAAAGATGGCATGGTAAACTTGCAATTATCATCTTACATTTATGTGTGGACTTTTATGAGTGCCCCCTGCATGCTGCCCTCTGCGAGCCGGCAGTGGATCTATTGCTAGAGGCAAGTAGCATGCTGTCCCCACTTCCCAAAGCCGCTGCAACTAGCCCTGCAAATCGTTCGGGCATCATTCACTGCAGCCCCGCAGGCCCCTTCCCAGCCTGTAGCAAGGGCGAGCTTCTCAGCGCCGTCCTGGACGAGCGGTTTACCCTGAACCTCACCGAGAAGCAACTCACAGATGCAATGAATGTCGCCAGGGACATTATTGGCATCTGTGAAACCCGTCTACAACACAAGACCGGTTCAAAATACCCCACTGTCTACAACATGGTGCGGCTGTCAGAGGCTGCGATACGCGAGGAGCATGCCAAGAGGGCACGAGCGTCAACGAACACATGCGCCATCATGTGGACAAATGCGGAGGCCCGGGAGATGAAGAAGGCTAGGGAGGAGGATAGGGCTGCTAAGAAACGAGAGAAGGAAGAGCGATAGGAACGATGTGCTGAGAAGAAGATCGCCGACGCAGCGAAGGCAAGAGAGGCGGCAAAGGAGAAGGCACAAGCTGGCGTGCAGAAAGCGGAGAAGGAGCCGCAAGTAGCTACAACTACCCTGAACAAGCTGCAGGCAACGCTGGATCAAGCAGATGTCAAGATTTCTAACGCGGAGAGCCAGCTAGACGTGTTGCTAGAGAAGCTCGAGGCAGCCCAAGCGAAGCACAACGAGGCCAAGCGCTTCCAGGCGGCGGTGGAGTGCGCGCTGACTGCAACCCTCAGCGCAGAAGAGAGCCCTGACAACCCCGCGCCTGCAATGAACGCTCCAAGGAGCCTTGCAGGCTGCAGCAGGCGGCCAGCCCGAACCCAAGCTACCCAAGAAGGTGACGCCAACAACTTTGCAGAGGGCTGGCGCTGCCTTGGAGACAGCAGCGAAGGCAGGAGAAAAGAAGGAGCAGCAAGTAAACAAGGCACATGAGGAGGTGGCGAACGCCATGTGCCGCAAGACAGAGTTAGCCGAAGCCGTGGCTGAAGCTAAGCTAAGTGTGCTAGGTGCCCACGTCAAGGTTGCGGACGCTAAGATCGCCGCATGGCAAGATTCAAGTGCGCGCGAGCGCCAAGATGCGCGTGACGAAATGAGCGTTTTTGATAGCAGCGACAGTGAGAAAGGCGAGGAGGAGATAGAGGAGGGGGAAAAGGAGGATGGGGAGCAAGGCGAGGACGAGCTAGACCCTGCCTACATAGATGAGGACGACGAGTGGCTGAACTGGTAGCAAGTAGGTGCTACGAATTTGTAAGGTTCAGCCCCCCCCCCCCCCCCTTGCACGAGATCCCGCCCTCGTCCGCCTTCATCACCCACTCATCAAGCGTCCCCCAGCCCAGCATACGGACTCGCGGACTCATAACCGGAGGGCGGGGGGGGGGGGGGGGGGGGGGGGGGGGGGCGGGCAGTACCAAGGCGGATAGAGCGGCGAGCACAGCAGAGAGGGCGGGCTCGGCGGAGATGTCGAAAGTGTTGAAAGATAGGGCCGCCCGGGTTACTGCACCCCTGCCCTGACCCACTCGGCTAGCCAATAGGCATGCAACCCTTACACGAGCACCGTTGACCACGCCCGACCACCCACACCTAGGGCAACTGTAGGGCTTAGATCGGTGGGGTTTGTGCCATTGCAGCTGCTTCCTGGGTCCTGTGGCAGGGCAGGTGGTGGCAGGAAGCCAAAAATGTGTTGACGATAGGGCCGTTTCTCGCTAGTAGCTACTTCAAAGCGCTGGCAATGCGAACGCTCGCTGCTGGTACTCGCTACTCGCTACTCGCTGCTGGTATTGCTGGTACTGGTGTGAATTACAAAAAAGGCAGTTCCCCATCACTGCTGGTACTGGTACTGGTACTCGCTACTCGCTGCTGGTAATGAAAAAAAAAACTCTGGTACTTCAAAGCGCTGGCAATGCAAACGCTCGCTGCTGGTACTTCAAAGCTGGCGATGCAATTGATGATTACATGAGCTAGACGCAACATTCAAGAAATCCACACAGAAATCCAGAAGGAAATCCAGAAGGAAATCCAGCTACGGGCCAACAGAGGCAGGAACCGCCATGGTAGCCTCCGACCAGGCATCGCCACCAGCCAGCCGCCGCTCCACGCAGTAGGGACGCTCTCCCCAGCACACAATCCCGGGCCACTCCAATAGCGGCACTAGGCCGAATGTAATGTGAAGGCGCCGACAGGAAAGGAGCTTCGAAGTTGAGGTCTCGCAGCAAGGAGCGGAAGTGGGGGGGTCCAACCCAAAACGGGGCGCCACGGGCGTGCAACAGACGCAGGCCACCCAACGCCAGATGCGCCGCCAGCTCGGTCGCGTCCTTTTCCGCCAAACGTAGAACGCCTTCCCCAGCACAACATCCCGGGCCACTCCAATAGCGGCACTAGGCCGAATGTAATGTGGAGGCGCCGACAGGACAGGAAGGGAGAAAGTGCTCAACGAGTAGGGAATGCAAAGCCGACCGGGCCAGCAACGACGTAAGACGCCGGTGTCCAGCGCGCGTTGTTCCGCCCAACGCCAGATCCGCCGCCAGCTCGGTCGCGTCCCCTTCCGCCGAACGTAGAACTCCCTTCCCAACACAACATCCCGGGCCACTCCAATAGCGGCACTAGGCCGAATGTAATGTGGAGGCGCCGACAGGACAGGAAGGGAGAGGGTGCTCAAAGAACAGCGAACAGGGACTTGACCGGACCAGCAACGACGTAAGACGCCGGTGTCCAGCGCACGTTGTTCCGCCCAGCGCCAGATCCGCCGCCAGCTCGGTCGCGTCCCCTTCCGCCGAACGTAGAACTCCCTTCCCAACACAACATCCCGGGCCACTCCAATAGCGGCACTAGGCCGAATGTAATGTGGAGGCGCCGACAGGACAGGAAGGGAGAGGGTGCTCAAAGAACAGCGAACAGGGACTTGACCGGACCAGCAACGACGTAAGACGCCGGTGTCCAGCTCACACTGCTCCTCCGCGGCAGTGGCAGCACGGGCGGGGCCAAGGCAACCAAGGCGCCACCCGTGCACGATCCCCGCCCCCATCCCCAGCCGGGGGTGGAGGCGGAGGAAGGGCCCGCGATTCCGAGGGCCGAGGACGGTCGTCGAGCCCGCCCAGGAGGCGGAGGGTGGGTGGGATACTAATGCAATTGATGGAACTGTAGGCCAGTGATATGGAACCCGTTCTTTTAAAATTTCCTGAAAAATCGACGCATCGCTGATTCAACTGTCAAGCTACTTCATATATTGTGACGAGTGTAAGCCAATCTCTCATCAGTTGTGACCACGATTGACGTTGTCTAATGTATATTTATTGATGCGCCGTAGATGATGCCAAAACCGTACAGAGCTATTGCAGCAAAGGCAGAGAGGTTATTGTGATGTAACATATGATGTCGGAGAATGACAGCCAAGAAAAAGCAAGTCGGGACATCCGTTCGAGAACTGGAGGGAAGCATGCTGCAACAGCCATCAGACTCAAGTGCATACATATACGCACACATGCCTCAAAGCACATATGTCGTTCGGATAGGGATGATTGCTACTTGTTAGATATAACTTGCAAGCATTGTAAACTTCCAAGGCTGAATTATGTATGGCATGCGCCATTCAAATATATACTGCGTTGAGCAAGGAGGTCGTGATGCCAGCAAGGGCCGGAGTGGCAATCAATTGCCCGGACTGTGCCAGTGTCGCGGCAGCGGATGGCCGCGGCTGTTGCCGCAGCCCAACAAGACGCACCACATGAAGCTGTGGATCGCCGCGAAGCAGCTGAGCGCTTTCGGGCCATGAAGGTCATGCACAAGGCTTTCTGCCTCCATCATCAATGTCAGCAGCCTTTGACCGCCAGGTAGGTTGATAGTTTGATTTATTATTATGAGCACTACTTCTGACGAATGCATGCACATGCATGTTTCATATCCCCACATGACTGCTTCGGCATGCGCGGTGCTTGAAGTACTTGCCATTCGAATGTGTTCGTACATGCAGAAAGAAGAATGGTGTGATCGCACCCTGAGCCTTCAACTGCTACAACATAGACTCCCGTTCAAAGCGCGGCAAAGGCCAAAATCTTCCCACAAAGGCTCCGTCGAAGAACGACCAGCGTCAATGGCTCAAGCAGCTGAAGGATGAGAACAATCTTTACTAGCCCCCCATAATACCTTCCGCTGTAATAGCTAGGTATAGGCAATTAGGCAGCAGCGACCACGTCTACACCTGCGCTTGGTGGAACCCCACGGATGCCAATAACGCGGCGTTGCTTACTTGATCCCGGTGTAACATACGTATACTTGGCCGTATCATGTGTGTGTGTGTGTGTGTGTGTGTGTGTGTGTGTGTGTGTGTGTGTGTGTGTGGATATGGCTAAAAAGTAAAAACAGTAATGCCCATGCCATGAAGAGGAAGGCATATATATATATATATAGTCGCTAGCTGCCACCACTCATAGTCGGTATAGTATCACGTTTTCTCTGGTTGCTCCTGCCCCCACTGGCTGTGAAATTTGGCTGAGCAACCCTCGCCCAAACGCCTCTGTAATGCACCTGCTTATTCTGCATTGTCATTCCACTGCTCACAGCAATAAGGATGCCAGCATATGTGCTGGTTACCTTCTGGGAAAATATGTACTGGCACATACATCACCATTCAGACGCTTGCACTGTTGTAGATCTGTGACATGTCGTGCACGTCACTTCCACCGCCTTGCGTGAAAATCACACAACTTGGTAAATTATCTACCACAAACTAGCATTGAACTGTCGTTTTCTACGCAAAAAAACTCGATTGCAGTATCGGCTCATTAGCATCAGTCTACTAAACTAACCGCATGGCAATCAGGAATTTGCAGGCAAACAAGCCCACAGCCAAGGGGGGTGGGCGGGCTGTGGTGCGCTCGATGGAGCGTGCCACAACAAAGGAGAGTGACCGGTCGGCCCGCCGTGGTGGCAGGTGGTGGCCCTGACCGGCCCCCGCAACCATGCGCACACACACGCGCGCTAAGGGCGCCGCGCTAGGGCTATCCCGTACAGTTAGGGAAACCACATAAACTAGTTTAGAACATTTCACACGGAACGTCTGGTTTGCCGACTAGAGTATGCCGGGCGCAGCATGCCACGGGCGGCGGTCACGGGCGGGAATGGTGAAGGCGACGACATGCCAACGGGGTGCACCGACGGGAAGGCGGTCGCCAGTACAACCAGGAATGAAGAGGTCGTGGCGCGGCTTCCAACACCGCATGTCGGAGCACATCTCCGAGCGGAGCTGGTACCAGGCTTTGTCACGCCAGTGGGGAACAATGACGACAGCCGGGGCATCGCTGGACTCCAGATCGGAGACAAGATCGCCATTGAGGTTCCAGGGGGGAGAGGGGGGGGGCTACTGTTATGCGCAGCGTCGTCCCTGCCAACCCGCCATGCGCGGGTCCCGGCGCGAGCCGGGCACTGTGGGAGGGAGCGTGAAGCACGGAGAGTGGATGGTCACAGAGAAGTGACCAGGCGCGCTAGGGCGCCGCACGCATCTAGGCAGGCGTTGCGGTGCCTGGTGCGCGCGCGCAGTGCTACCTGTGGCGGTGCGGACCATCAATGAGGGTATGTCCTAAGTACTACGGCATAATACCCTAGCTACATTGTACATATGCAGTAGTGTACAAACACTGATGTTAACAGTTACACCAGTTGCGTTCTCGACGCCATTCAGCGTCGGAGAGGCGCATAGCGTCGACGGCCTCGCCAGCGGGTCACGCCAGCGGGCGTTGTAGCGGAGTAGGAGGGCATTTTCGGGCGTCGCGAAGCGGTCGATGATGCAGGCGCCCCACTTAGCAGTGAGCGAGGCGAATCGACGAGGGTTGAAGTGCCAATCATCGCAGTCAACTTCGCGACTGAAGCGGTCAGCCCAGATATTCGCCGTAGAACGGATGTAGCGCACGGAAAGGGTAATGCCGTGCGTGTCCATGAGGTATCATGTTTTGCGTAGCTCAGCCACGAGGCGCGGGGAGCGAGAGGTGAGGTTGGTGAGGACGCCGACAACCGCTTGATTGTCCTCGTGCAAGCGGGTGCGACAATTAAGGAGCACGAGGAGGAAGGACTTAATAGCCAAACGGACGGCTTTGAGCTCTTTCACGGTATAATGTGCGCAGAGCGGTCATCATCGTACCAAAAACCCCGAGCCTCATGGTGTTCGTTCATAATGGCACCCCAACCATGCGACGAACTTGTTCGACGTGCATGTAACTGGTTTCGATGGGGTGGTTGATGGGGCTGTCGCTGTGCTGGGTGGGCAAGCCCACCCACCATTGCAGATCGCTTTCGAGCTGGCGGTGAGCTTGACGCGGCCAGACCAAGAGTCGCAAGTCTTGAGCTCATCATGCAGCTCACGGAGGTAGAAGCGGGCAGGGGTGATGGCCAAATAGCGAAACTTGCACTTGCTTGCGAGGGCGGCAAAATGCTCGAGAGCAGGGAGCCACCGACGATCGCGTTTCGCTCGTTGGATGAGGTGTTTAGCCGCGCAAGCAATGCCGGCGAGTTTCTCAACCGGCGCACGGACAGTAGGCGACCCCGACGTGTCAAATTCGAGCCCCACTGGCAGGTGCACGAGCTTCTGGGTTGGCTCCTAAACGACCTTGTGGGGATTGCGCAATAGACTAAATCCTGAGAGGTGGCGTTCGATGTAGTCGCGTTGCCAGATGGTCTCAACCCGAGTCCGAGAAACATGAAATCGTCCATGTAGGGCAACATGCGGAGGCCAAATCGGCGCCGTGGGACATGTGTGCTGTCTGCTTCAGTCGGGTTACGACGACGCAATGCCCTAGTGCGGACGTTGATGAATTGGCAGAAGTAATAAGGGGACAAAGACGAGGCAATGGGTAGGCCAGCCAATCGGTACATAGTGCCGCAGTAATCGATAGTGAAAAAGTCCATGTCCTCATGGGCGATTCCAACCTCGTAAAACCCATCCTGCATGTCCATCTGCAACATGAAGTCCCCACAGCGCGCCGGATTGCGCAAATGCGAAAGCGTCTCAAACGAAAGACCGCGCATCTGGCAATAGCGATTCAGGGGGCGAAGGTCAATGATGAGCCTCAATTTGTTTGTTCCAGGCTTAGGAACCAAGAACAGCCGGGACACACATTTTGCGCAGTAGCCTCGCTGTTGACATCAATGTTGGTACACTACTGCATATGTACAATGTAGCTAGAGTATGCCTTAGTACTTTAGTACACACCCTCATTGATGATCAACACCGCCACAAGTAGCACTGCGCGCGCACCAGGCACCGCAACGCCGGCCTAGATGCGTGCGGAAGCCCAGGCGAGCCTTGTCACTTCTCTGCAACCAGCCTCCCTCTTTGCTTCACGCTCCCTCCCACAGTGCCCGGCTCGCGCCGGGACCCGCGCATGGCGGGTTGGCAGGGACGACGCTGCGCATAATAGGTTATGGGCCCTCTACCTTCCTGTCGATATGTCTGATGCAGGAAGTCCGTCTGGGCGGAACGCCTGGACGTAAAACTGAGATCACCGCAGCCGGAAGGAGTCTCAACACTCAAACAACGACTACACGTCGCACTCGAGGCGCAATGTCGCCTCAAGGTTCGCGCACCTTCAGCGAAATCAGCACACACCCGGAAGCTGGCTACCAAGACGCCAGCAACCGCCGCGTATTGCAGTGCCCGCCCGAACTTGCAGTTTCTCGGCTCGGCCGATCGAGACTGTTCGGGCAACGCTCGTCGACTAGTCAAAATTCCGTATATCTACTCTCGGACGCCTGGGAGCCTCAGCACCGCCACGAACATACGGCAACATGGGCAACAGCATAGGCGTCGCCTGCCATTCCACGCCAGCTACCGCGCCGCTGCGCGCTGCCATGCACATTTTTGTCACTTTTGTGCACGTTCCGCTCGACCAACGAGGAATTGGTATGCAAAGCTCGGCACACCAGCGCCGAGGAGAAGGGGCCAGCCACGACTTTCGTCCGCTCGACAGCCCGCACAGTCAGACTCCCTAAAGGGCCATCTCCGACCCAAGCCAAGGTCAAGGCATGACAGGATGCCTCTAGGCTAACGACTGCCGCCTGAAACTCTTCTACTGACTAAGCTTGGCACACTGGCAGCCCAAAGGCAGGCGGGAGCTCATCATTTCCGGAGAAGCGTCACTCGACGCAAGCCTGCTTCGGCTATTGCCCGCAATGTTACACTTCCTCGAGGGCCAGCCCAGATCCACGCCCGGTCACAACATGGCAGGCTGCCTCTCTAGGCTAGCAACTATCGTCAGCAACCGGACGCCTGGTTGTAGCATCTCCTAGCGGCATATATATTGAGGGGATTGTTGACAACAGCGGTGGTACACTACTTCATATGTACAATGTAGCTAGGGTATGCCTTAGAACTTTAGTTCACACCCTCATTGATTGTCCGCACCGCCACAATTAGCACTGCGCGCGCGCACCCGGCACCGCAACGCCGGCCTAGATGCGTGCGGCGCCTAGGCGAGCCTGGTCACTTCTCTGTACCCAGCCACCCTCTTTGCTTCACGCTCCCTCCCACAGTGCCCGGCTCGCGCCGGGACCCGCGCATGGCGGGTTGGCAGGGACGACGCTGCGCATAACATGTTATATGCCCTCTACCTTCCTGTCGAGATGTCTGATGATAGACCTCGCAGGAAGTCCGTCTGGGCGGGACGCCTGAACGTAAAACTCAAACAACGACTACACTCAAGGGGTCTCAACACTCAAACAACGACTACACGTCGCACTCGAGGCGCAATGTCGCCTCAAGGTTCGCGCACCTTCAGCGAAATAAGCGCACACCCGGAAGCTGGCTACCAAGACGCCAGCAACCGCCATGTACGGGCTCACCAGCTGCCAAGACGCCAGCAACCGCCGCGTATTGCAGTGCCCGCCCGAACTTGCAGTTTCTCGGCTCGGCCGATCGAGACTATTTGGGCAATCAACGCTCGTCGACTAATCAAAATTCCGTATATCTACTCTCGGACGCCTGGGAGCCTCAGCACCGCCACGAACATACGGCAACCTGGGCAACAGCATGGGCGTCGCCTGCCATTCCACGCCAGCTACCGCGCCGCTGCGCGCTGCCAAATCCAACACAGTGCGAAATGCGGTTAGTGTCCACGAACACATGCCGGCCGTCCAAACAAATCTTCAAACGATGCACGCCATGCATAGGCTAGGTAACAAAGCTAAGGGGGCGCTTGGCACGCGCACACGTGACGATGCATGATGCACATGCGATCATCGTCTAAAGTACTGAACTTTACCGGATGCCATACATTATATAAAATCACGTTTACTTTAAATTAAAGCGTTTATTGCCGATCTCCGAAACCAAAGTCCAAAACCAATATGCGCGCATATCTTGCAAGGGAAACAAAACTAGGGCGTGATATTGTACAAACATGCGTAGCTAGCATGGGCGCATTGCGTGGCACTGCGATCGTTGGGAGCACGAAGACTTTGTAGTTGGGTTGCTCACTACGCTTCAAAATTAATGGTAAGCGAACTGTCCTCCAGGGGTAGTTGGTGAGCATTTTTCGAGTATCAACGCATTACTAAAACCCGCCGAGCTGGCTGGGACGCGGGGTGACTTGCCGGTGTTTAGAATAAGTTCGGGGTGCGAAACTACTGCTCAAGTCGTAGAATTCTGACGGAAAGATAGCCGATCTATGCCGAAATCGGACTTACGGGGTTTTTAGATGCTCTTACGGCGCGCGCCGTAAGAGTTGGATACGTGCTTGCCCCACCGTGTAGAGCTAGTAGCGCGCTACCACATGAAGCGGTTGCCAAAAGGTGCGCATGCTCATTACAAAGCAATTCGCCGCTCACACGAGTACGTGCCTCGTGATAGGTGTAACGCTGATGTACACGGGCATTATGAGCGGTTGGAAGGCGCGATGCGGGATCACTCGCGGAACCATGCGAGCACATCTATGGGCAGTCTATTGCTATAGAGCCATGCCAAAGACTCCTCATGTGCTGCGCGTAGGAATATTTTTCTGAATATTTGTGCTAATGTAAACTCGAGATGTGCGAAATTCGTGCCTCGTTTTTACATCTACATACACCTCAATGTACACGGCCAAATCAATTCAATCTAAAATATGGGGGCTGTAGCCAGCACTCCTGCCCAAGCAACATACCCCTATATTAGGATTGGCGCCACGCGCTTCGATTGCGCGTGAGCACAGACCCTACCCAAATTAGGGTTTGCCATTTATTTTGAAGCGTAGTGTACTACTGGTAGTTCCGAGACCACACCGGTACGAGTAAGAATGCCACCGGTACGAGCAAGAATGGTCGTCGAAGAATTTATTCGCGACTTGCGTACTTGCGATGACAAATAAAGCGATGGATGTATTCATAATTATTTGCATGAGCTAGCAGCAGAAGGCGATATCGGAAATCACCAAAAAAAAAGGACAATCAGAAAGGTCCTCATAATTATGTATTCATAGTTACTACGGGTACCAGCACTGGCCCTTTGAAATATTCAGAGCGTCAATTCACAGGACTGGTACCTGCTGGTTATGGTACTGGTACCAGGAGCGCGCAGGGATGCCATCAGGCGGGCCGCGGGCGGCGATGAGGGTCGATGGTGATCGGGCTTTACGCTCAGGTTTGTCTGCCCGTGTACTCACCACGTGTACAGGTACGTTGGGTTCGTGATCCTCACAGTCGCTAATCGTTACTCGTAGGAGTTACATCAGGATGATGATTACATGAGCTAGCAGCAGAAGGCGATATCGGAAATCACCAAAATAAAAGGCAATCAGTTACATCAGGATGATATGTTGTAATACATACGCTCGCGCGGCGAGAGGACGCGCGCGGCGGAGGAGTCGGATAAAGGTAAGTCCTACTGTACTGTGGGAAGCCGGAAGTGGGCGGGATTGTCCGGGGGGAGGGGGGGGGGGGGGGGGGGGGGGGTTATCCGCCCGTACATCCGCCTCCCTGATCGCGCGACAGCGCATACAGCGCATACAGCGCATGCGGGAGGGCTCCCGCCCGAGGCGGAGATTGCTACATATAGCGACTATACCCCAGCAGGTGCAGCCAAGAGATAACAACTTTCCAGCGAAAGCAAAACGAGAAACTCTACCCGTACCTGAAGAGGCTTACCGCTACTCGACTAACATTCAGATGGTTCGTGCCGTCGCGCTGCTGGCACTGTGCTGCTTATTCCTGGGCGGCGTGGTAGCCAGCTCAGTCCTCGACGTCTCCGTCGACTGCGGCCCCGGCACAACCCCCATCAACAACCCCGTCGGCCAGTCCTTCTACCCCGTCAGCTCCGGCAGCGTGAGCGTGCTATCAGTCTGGATCAGACCCAACCCGCACTACGTCACCACCTATGAGCTGCGCCTTTACTCAGGCGAGATGGGCGACCTCCTCGCCATCAGCGCCAATAAGCTCAGCCTGAACCCCTCCGACCCCATCTCCTGGCCGCAGAACCTCACCCCCAGCGCCGCGCAGTTCTACGATTTCGACTTCGGCGTCGCCACGCCCTCTCTTGCTGTAGGCAGCCAGTACTCGTGGAAGCTGGTGCCGCTGAGCCAGTACAGCGGCTACTTCTCCAAGTGTTCAAACAGCGTGATCGCTGGCCGCGGCTTCTGGTATGGCCTCCCTGAGAGCGGCGACATCGACTATAGCTTCAAGCTATGGCTGCATTCGGCCGGCGGCCCTCCCCCCACCACCACACCCGCCACATCGACCCCCGCCATCTCCTACACCGGCTGCTACCAGGACTGCGGCTCGCGTGCCTTCTCCAACGTCATTCCCAGCATCACCTTCACCGAGTGCCTCAACCTCGCCCGCGCCGCTGGCGAGACCTCCTTCGGCGCGCAGCACCCGGAGGGCTCCGGGGACAACCGCTTTGAGTGTTGGTTTGGCAACAAGGGCGTCCTGGGCAGCGCCGAGTTCCCCCTCATCGACGACGCCTCTTGCGCCGGTGAGGGCCTGACCGACTCCTTCCTGGGCATCACCGCGCCCTTCCTCGGCAGCGTCTGCACCAACGCCGTCTACACCTTTACCGATGTAGTGGCTGCCGACTACGACCTGACCTATGAGTCCTGCAACGCCGACGACTGCGACGGCCGGGCCTTCGCGCACGTGGCAGAGCACCTGACGCTGGAAGAGTGCGCGCAGAAGGCGCTGGACAACGGCGAGGAGGTGTTTGGCGCTCAGTGCGCCCAGTGCTCGTCGGATGACCGCATGGAGTGCTGGTACGGCGACCGCGGCGTGAACGGGCAGGCCCCTTTCCAGCAGTTGGACGACTCGGCGTGCGACGCGGGCGAGGGATGGAGCGTGACCCGCGACGGCGTCATGATGTACACGCTGTTTGGCAGCATCTGCACGAACGCGGTGTACCGCATGACGCCGAAGATATCTGCCACTCCTGCCCCGACACCAGCTCCGACTGCTGCGCCGACAGCCGTTCCGACGCCTGTGCCGACCCCCGCACCAACACCAGCTCCGACGCCTGCCCCGACCCCGGCACCAACACCCGCTCCGACCCCAGCGCCGACCCCTGCTCCGACGCCTGTCCCGACCTCCGCACCAACACCAGCTCCGACCCCTGCGCCGACCCCTGCTCCGACACCCTCGCCGACCCCTGCGCCAACCCCCGCCCCAACCCCTGCTCCTACCCCGGCACCAACACCAGCTCCGACCCCAGCGCCGACACCTGTTCCGACGCCTGCTCCGACCCGCGCCCCAACACCAGCTCCGACCCCTGCGCCGACACCTGCTCCGACACCTTCTCCCACCACCACACCCGCCACATCGACCCCCGCCATCTCCTACACCGGCTGCTACCAGGACTGCGGCTCGCGTGCCTTCTCCAACGTCATTCCCAGCATCACCTTCACCGAGTGCCTTAACCTCGCCCGCGCCGCTGGCGAGACCTCCTTCGGCGCGCAGCACCCGGAGGGCTCCGGGGACAACCGCTTTGAGTGTTGGTTTGGCAACAAGGGCGTCCTGGGCAGCGCCGAGTTCCCCCTCATCGACGACGCCTCTTGCGCCGGTGAGGGCCTGACCGACTCCTTCCTGGGCATCACCGCGCCCTTCCTCGGCAGCGTCTGCACCAACGCCGTCTACACCTTTACCGATGTAGTGGCTGCCGACTACGACCTGACCTATGAGTCCTGCAACGCCGACGACTGCGACGGCCGGGCCTTCGCGCACGTGGCAGAGCACCTGACGCTGGAAGAGTGCGCGCAGAAGGCGCTGGACAACGGCGAGGAGGTGTTTGGCGCTCAGTGCGCCCAATGCTCGTCGGATGACCGCATGGAGTGCTGGTACGGCGACCGCGGCGTGAACGGGCAGGCTCCTTTCCAGCAGTTGGACGACTCGGCGTGCGACGCGGGCGAGGGATGGAGCGTAACCCGCGACGGCGTCATGATGTACACGCTGTTTGGCAGCATCTGCACGAACGCGGTGTACCGCATGACGCCGAAGATATCTGCCACTCCTGCCCCGACACCAGCTCCGACTGCTGCGCCGACAGCCGTTCCGACGCCTGTGCCGACCCCCGCACCAACACCAGCTCCGACGCCTGCCCCGACCCCGGCACCAACACCCGCTCCGACCCCAGCGCCGACCCCTGCTCCGACGCCTGTCCCGACCCCCGCACCAACACCAGCTCCGACCCCTGCGCCGACCCCTGCTCCGACACCCTCGCCGACCCTCGCCCCAACCCCTGCTCCTACCCCGGCACCAACACCAGCTCCGACCCCAGCGCCGACACCTGTTCCGACGCCTGCTCCGACCCGCGCCCCAACACCAGCTCCGACCCCTGCGCCGACACCTGCTCCGACACCTTCTCCCACCACCACACCCGCCACATCGACCCCCGCCATCTCCTACACCGGCTGCTACCAGGACTGCGGCTCGCGTGCCTTCTCCAACGTCATTCCCAGCATCACCTTCACCGAGTGCCTTAACCTCGCCCGCGCCGCTGGCGAGACCTCCTTCGGCGCGCAGCACCCGGAGGGCTCCGGGGACAACCGCTTTGAGTGTTGGTTTGGCAACAAGGGCGTCCTGGGCAGCGCTGAGTTCCCCCTCATCGACGACGCCTCTTGCGCCGGTGAGGGCCTGACCGACTCCTTCCTGGGCATCACCGCGCCCTTCCTCGGCAGCGTCTGCACCAACGCCGTCTACACCTTTACCGATGTAGTGGCTGCCGACTACGACCTGACCTATGAGTCCTGCAACGCCGACGACTGCGACGGCCGGGCCTTCGCGCACGTGGCAGAGCACCTGACGCTGGAGGAGTGCGCGCAGAAGGCGCTGGACAACGGCGAGGAGGTGTTTGGCGCTCAGTGCGCCCAATGCTCGTCGGATGACCGCATGGAGTGCTGGTACGGCGACCGCGGCGTGAACGGGCAGGCTCCTTTCCAGCAGTTGGACGACTCGGCGTGCGATGCGGGTGAGGGATGGAGCGTGACTCGCGACGGCATGACGTACACGCTGTTTGGCAGCATCTGCAAGAACGCGGTTTACCGAATGACACCGAAGGAGTGAAGGACATGACACAGCAGCACCCACTGGAAAGTGCGCACTTGCTGCTCTACAACAACATCACATGATCACGGAAGTCCCCCCCCCCCCCTCGCTTCTCTCGAAGGACAATACTCTGGCGTCGTCATAGTAGTTCGGTTTTGAAATGCTGTAATTTTCTCCATCACGAAGCAGCCGTTCTCCTTTCACCACCCGTCGCTTAGGCGGCCTATCTTGTGACTGCTTCAAAGCCTGATTACAGGCGCCATACGCATAGGCGGAGAACCACATTCACCATGCAGGTACTACCTCCTGCCGGCATGGGATCGCCGCTGCCCAGGAGGGCAACCTGCCTGACGCCTCAGTGAAATCGGACAGCAATGACGGCGCTTTGCGAGCGCTAGTACAGCTTGGCGATCTCCGGCGCAAAGAACACCTGGCGAGCCACCACGCTTTGCACTCAGGCATTGGGGGGGGGGGGGGGGGGGGGGGGGGGGGGCATGGCGACACGTCCTGCTTGAAGCGATGTTAGTGTACTTTGTGCTGCTGTGCTTTATAGTGTTTATATATGAAAATATAAATATAAATATAAATGTAAAGATAAACAACTACATAAATAAATAAATATATTTATTTATTTGTTTATATTTACATTTACATTTACATTTATATTTACATTTATATTTGTATTTGTATTTGTATGTGTATGTGTATTTGTATTTGTATTTGTATTTGTATTTATATTCATCATTGTTGTGCTAGCATTGTCGCTACAATTAGTGGAACATCATTCTCCATGGTGCAGTCAGTTATCAATATAACTTACTATGATCACGCTGTCTGTCGTCATGACTCGTAGCTGCGGTATTTACTGCAATAATAAAGTCCGCGAAGCGACACTTTTGACTTTAATTCCTCCACCCCTCCCTCCCTCCCTCCCTCTTAACCATGTTGGCGTTGTTGGCAGCAGATGGGAAGGGGGAGGCCGACCTGCACCTCCCTCAGCTTGGCCTCTGTCGCGGTGCCGCCAAACAGCGAGCGGTCCCCGTACTCCTCGGGCACCATCTCATACGCCTGCCCCAGCCGGGACTTGGCGGTGCGCAGGTTGCCCGCGCCGCCCCCGGTGGGGCTGTCCGGGCCGCTCATTCCGCCCATCACCGGCGCCTGCGGTGGCCCGATGATCAGCGCGTCCGCCCCCCACTGCGGCCCGCCTGCGTCGCCCCGAGCCGAGCTGCGTCAGCCACGAGCAAGGCCGCAAATAAACGCGCGTACCCCGCGGAGCCGATGCATTTGAAAAGGGCCCCAGCGCCGGCGCACCTCGAGCGTAGTCAAACACCGCCGCCTCGGGACCGCCCACCTGCACCAACCAGCGCCCGCTCTGGTCACACAAGCGCTGCTCGGGTGTGGAGCGGAGCCCTTGACCTAGGTACCAAGCTTGTGGGAAAAGCAACGGCCCCCCAACAATCACCCCCCCCCCAACACACACATACACATGCAGGCGGGCGGGCAGCGAGACGCCACCCCTGTAGATTCGCTCGCACTTCCATCGTACGAGACATCGAATTCCGAGTTTTGAATATGATAAGGGACAACAATGCGCAATTTCAAAGGTCTGGAGTCCTTTACCTCCTAAGATGATTTATTAGTATTCAAATTGAAATTGAAATCTCTTGCAACTCTGCTCCCTGGCGCCAGCTGTCTTAGGCCTGACTACATCAACCCGCACAGGGTGGACTTGCACCCGTAGCATGAACCTTATTCAATACAATGCCACTTTACTTCCTTCGTGTCAGCGAAAGTACGGGATGATCCAGCGACGCGTCGATTTTTCGGCGGTAAGCTTTATTGCCGTACGGGTACCCATATAGTGCAGCGGATCGGGCCTATAGGCTATAGGTGCATGACTAAAGCGCTTATCTACTGGCATTTACTACCAAGTACTATAATCCACCCACCCGCCCACCCACCCGCCCACCCGCCCGCCCACGGTTCTTAATTACACAGCCGTCCGATTACGATCTCACGGTTGGGAGGCTATGAGTACTGGTACTCGCTACTCGCTGCTGGTAATGGACAAAAAAGTTCTGGTACTTCAAAGCGCTGGCAATGCAATTCATGGAACTGTAGGCCAGTGATATAGAACCCGTTATTTTAAAATTTTCTTAAAAATCGACGCATCGCTGATTCAACTGTCAAGTTACTTCATAAGTTACTATAGCTTTACTATGGCATGTTGTGAGTACCTCGCTGCAGGCTGGGTGGCATCAAGAAAGATGTACCATATCCTCCATCGCGGACTTGTACATTCCGGAGGTTCGATTTTGAAAGCTGCCATCGCCAGGTTCAAACTATTTTGAAACTCTCTGCTACAGCAAGCCGAAGAACTGAACTCGAAGGCTGGAATGTCGCGATGTAAACGCTACCCCCCCGGTAGCACCAAAAGTCCGTTCCCCGGGCCCGCACATGCGGGACCGCCACATTCATGCTTTCAGCTTACAGTTGCACGCCAAGCGCCCACCTTGCCCAGCTTGACGCACTCCTCCCCACTGCCCGGCCAGCAGTATAGGAACGCCGCAAAGCTGGCCGCGTAGTCGTCCGAGCTGGAGAAGCCCTCCGAGTTGAAGCCGCCGAATCGCACGCCCACTTCCGTCTCCGCGTAGACCACGCAGGGCCCCTGCAGGCCAGCCAAGCCGGGAGCTCAGAAGCCACTGTGTCTGACAACAACCTAACACAGTTAACATGGAGTAGGTGTGTGTGTGTGTGTGTGTGTGTGTGTGTGTGTGTGTGTGTGTGTGTGTGTGTGTGTGTGTGTGTGTGTGTGTGTGTGTGTGCCGGAAGCAGCAGCGCAGTGCCGTCTTGGGTGTGCGGGGCAAAATGGAACAACTAACATATGAGTGCACGGATTTGCTGACGGAAGACGGCGCTCGGCCGTACAGACTCGGCCCGCATGCTGACTAGGGAAATGCTGCCAGTGCGCGCCTGATTGACCCCTGCAAGCGGCGTTACCGAAAGCGCAGGCTCGGTGTGGTCTACATGGCCTACATGGCGGCGGTGCGACTGGTGCATGCCGCGTGGAGCACGAGCGCCCGCACCTTCTGGTCCACCTTGTTATGAAAAACTCGCGCGTCAAAGCCGTCCCGCGAGGCGCAGTAAGCCATCGCCAGGTCGCGCCCCTGCGCCGCATATCACATCGACTGCCTCGGTGCCGGCGAGCACATGCGCCTCAGCGGCGCAGGTGGGGGATGGGGCACGGGGCGCGCCTGCAGAAAGGTGTCGTCCAGGAGGTCGGCGGGGAAGGGCAGGTCCTCCGCGGCCACAAGTTCAGCCTCCTCCTCTGCTGCTTCATCGGATGCAGCTTCCGCGCCGCCGCCAAACAGCCTGTCGAGTAGGCCGCGCGCTGCGCCGGTTCCGGGGGGTTGGGGTTGGGGGGGGGGGGGGGGGGGGGGGGGGGGGGGGGGTTCTGCCTCAGGGGAGATGTTGGCAGACAGGCACTACCTCATAACAGTTCCACAAGTGCATCATATGTAGTACCACCTTAACACAAAAGCAGCACCGCTGCACCGCCGGGGATACCCAGCACGAGAATCACTGAACACCACAATCCGATATCCGCCGACGCCTTCTCGGCGGCAAGTGTCATGTGATCGGTGTCATCGGATCCCATTTTAAAGCTCCTTGCTAGTGTCTGTCCCACGAAGGGTCCCGCTCCCGCTGTCGGTGCATGACCAGGCTGAAGCGATACCGCCTGTGCTCTCCGGTCAGCCCGCCCCGCCCACCCCACCGCGAACCAGCGGAGAAAAAACGCGCCGCGGCGGAGAAGTAATACTACGAGCCGTAAGGGCCAGCCCGCCTGACATCCACCCTGTTCAGGCCTGACTGCGAAATACACGTCACCTTCGCACCCACTGCTCATGTTTCGCATGGACCATGCCTCTCAGCACCACGACGACGACGAATGTTTCCTGACAGACCGAATTTATGTATTTTATTATTTGTACAGGTACATGCCAGCCCCGCAGAGGCGCAGACACAGCGCAGGCCAGGCGAGCTCGTGTGTCACCGCTCACTGACGAGACACGGCGACACAACGAAGGAAGAGGAGCACCCGCGAAAGCCCCCGCGTGCTGCCCGGCGTGTCGCACTCCCCTCCGGCCGGGTCCCCTCCCTCCGTCGACGCCCCGCCATCGTGCTGCCGCCGCACGTTTGGCTGGCCTCGCGGCGGGGCGATCGGCTGTGCGGCTGGCGCCCGCGGTGAGCAGACTGCTGACTGCCAACATGCTTCTCTGGTGCAGGCAAACGTGTAGCTGTCTCAGCAGGGTCCTACTCGAGCTGTTTTCGCTCGGTATCTACTGAGCTTGCCAACGAGTGACCCGCCGAAGCTGCCATCGCCGTCGGCGGACGAGCAGAAGCAAGGGGACGGAGCAGGAAAAGGGATAAGGCATCGTCAATAGCGATCAATCGCTATCACTTGAGGCGAAAAAAATCACGTTAGCCGCGTCGTGAGTTTTGTTTTCGCCCCGGGACAGGACTGGCACCAGTGAAACCTTTGCAGCGTCTCTACGACGGCCGTTTCGGCAGCAATCCAGGTACGGAAAGCCGTGGGTAGGCGACGCTCTGTCACAGTCATTAAGCAAATTGCCGAAGCATTATTCAAGACTAATTAAAGGTCAGTGATGGAATTTCCAACACTGTTGGATCACCGTCTAAAACACTGCCATCAAAATACCCGGCACTGACCACGAAAGGTCCGCCCTACCTGTATGGGCGTCGGCCCATTCGAGTAATGGGAGTTGGGGCAAGCCCCAACCCGCGGAGCAAAGCATTTCGGGAGTGCGATGCATGTGCAACAAAGAAGGCAATGTGAGGGAGGGCCCGACGCCATAGCTGGAAAATTTCCCATTCCCAGCAAAATCCAGGGCGCCGTGAAGGGAGGGGGGGACCTCGCCCAAAATAAAGGCAGTTAAGTCCTCGGGTGTTGACGCAATAACCTGACTACTATTAAGATCCCTAACCTCCGGAACTAACAACCCAAAAGTATGGCGGTGATACCCCCACCGCGGGCACTCCACCAACATATGTTCGATAGTCTCAGATTCACCTCCGCCACATGCAGGCAGTCTTCCAAGAACCGCTCAAGCATGGCATGAATCCGGGCCAATCGGCGGGCAGTGGGAAATACCCGGGTGCGTAATTGTATCATGATGACTGTGCAACCCGGCCACAACCCCCGCGGGGACACCCACACCGTACTGTGGCAACGGTTTTGACGCATATGACGCCTTGACATATATACCCCAGGTTTAATTGCGTGCTAATGATGCCGACGATTCGCAACGCGCCCACACCGATGCCTTTACTAGTTTAGCGGCATCGCGCGCGGCTAATGACCTCCACTCAAGTGGAAGGTGCGCCCCCTCAGCTAGCCCTACGTTCGCCCTAGCTAGTCGATCCAACCATCGCACCGTCCCCGACGTCCACGTGTTAGGGCGCGCCCGACTTGGCTGATCTACTAAATGGGTTATACATGTATTCCAGTCGGATGCTTTAAGGAACGCCCGAGCCCGTGCCGTACACAATTTTAAAAGACAGACACATGCACATGAATATGAATTATGTCCCGTCCACCGACAAATGCCGAATCGAGCGCCTCAATGGCGCGTTTACCCTTCTTAACCCGGCCGTCTACATACTATGTGTTGCATACCTGAATCCGACTTAATGACCGTACCCAAGTACATATATTCATTTACAACCGGTACCCGTTTCCCCCCCAAGCTGCCATCGGGCAGCTTGTTCGCGTAACGCGGTCTCGTCGGAATATCGGCCTAATGCCATCACCCCACACTTAAGTACCCCAACCCCATAATATGGTCCTCCGCCCACTGCGAGGTTATCATATGGCATGAAGGTTATCGAACGAGCCTGTGATACCAACAACGTCGTCCGCGTATAACTGATTTGGCACCCAGTGCGCAGTGGTTGCCTTGCCGCTAATGTGTCGGTGCACCCTGGTACATCACACCCTAGATGTTCTACCCCATCGAATATATCGTTAATAAATATGTTAAATAGGATGGGTTAAGCGGGGCATCCCTGTCGGAGGCCACGCTCTATGGGTATGGGGTCTGATAGTGTTCCCAGGGCCACCCCTGTCTTGACCCGTACCATACTATCACTGTAAAAAGTTTTAATGAAGGTAAGCATATGACCCGTAACTCATATGGCTTGTAATTTTAGGAGCAAAAGCTCGTGAGTTCTTTTTTGCGCACCCGGGACGGGACTGACAACACTAAAACATGTTGGGAGACTGGGGTCCAGATAGCCCTAGGCATATCAAACCCTAGCACCATCACCATACTTTCTCCCGAAGTACAACAGTACGGCACTCCGGGGTTAAGAACCAGCTCTTTCCCTACTCACCAAAGATCTAGCCTTCAGCTCACCACCATGGCTACATGATGTGGACATGAATTATCCCGTTGCCGATATTGTAGACATGCACTTTTCCAAGTCATATTTAACCCCTCCAGTGGTAAAATCATGTATGTTCTGTTACCGACCGGCTGAGACACCGCCCGTCGGCATTTTCTTCTCGCAATATGTGATGGGGCATTTTGTTTGATTAGAGGCTTTGAGCTAGGCTCTTACCAGTTCATGCGTGGTCGCCAAGGCCTCTCGACCTACCTCGCGACTCCTCCCGACTCACGGGCAGTCGGCTAGTCGGTCTGTAACTGTGCATCCCCCTTCCTATGTGTCACATGTTAGTTCGTACTCTTTATCTACTCCGCGGCGTGTGTGCCCTCCTACTGAGTTAGTCGACTTGCCGAGTGCTCGTCGACGATTATAAACGTTTCAACTGTTGTCGATTCGATCTGCGGAAGATTCATGAATGACTCATGAGCTCACCCGACACCCACACCAATTCATTAATTTGGTATTTTTCCCCTCGTCGATTTCACTCAAAACCAAACAAAAATTCTCTCCTTTTCCCATGGCTCTCCCCCACCCAACCATATGCGACATTCTGGCTCGAAATCTGAGATCGACGGCCGGATTTATCAAGGCTATGCTTACTGATGCCACTAATCCTCTACATAAAAAAATGTATTTCCGACCCTACTCATGTATTTCCGACACTTTACCTGCAACTTACCTTTGCAACTCTCACCAAGGTTACAAAAAACGGACAATGTGTTGCATACGTCATCGACACCATCATATAATGTAAGATCCTCTTTGTGGGCAGACATTGTGGGACAAGATCATTTCAGTTCTACTCGGCAGCAACCGGAAGATTGTGCGTAGCCGCACGATGAACTCGCTGTGGCACATCGTAATGACCATCTCATTGCCGCATTTATTGGGCGAAAGACCAAGATCTACCAAGAGCATACCGCTTCCCGCGGTAACCCGTACCGTAGTTCGGATTCCGAATAAACCACGGACAATACAAAGGCGTTAGGCACAGCCGCCGGCAGTGGTGCCATGCCATCCCTGCCACATGGCCCACCCACACAGCCGGCCACCAGGTCCAAGAGACTGGCAAGAGGCCCATGGGGCGCGGGGGGGGGGGGGGGGGGGGGGCGGGCACTCGTAGTTACATGGTTTCACCGCGATGGTGTTGCTTGTCTGGGGTACCTAATCGCCTGCGGACGCTGCATGAGGCAACAGCCCGCCCGCCCGTCGCCCGCAAAACGCGAGTAACACAGGCACAAGCTATTGTTGTCGACGGTCTCGACCCGCCAAGGCAAGCAGGACGAGGCCTCGAACGCGGCGCGCGCTGGGCGCTTCGTCAGCACTGCGCGTGGGTCAAGGCGCTACGCTGCCCGCCCGCACGACGGGCGTGATGGCGCGGTCGCCTCGTTGGAGTCGCACCTGGCGGCCGCCCAATCAACAACACAGATGCAACAGCTCGCACGCCGGAGCGTGGAGGAACAGCTGGCTGAGCTGCATGCTAAGGTGATGCAGCTCTGCGAAGGCGAGGTGGTGCAGCGCGCCGAGCAGCCAGCCCGGGCGGTACATGACAAGGACAAGGAGCTAGCCGGCATGCGCGTCTCGCAATTTTGTAAACGGCATCGTGGACAAGGTGTATATACACGTGCATGTGCTGCAAGAAGATGATCCGCGATGTCCCCCCAAAGAAGATCAAGAACGAACTTACGGAATTGGCAAGGCTGCATGCTGCGGAGAGGTATGTTATCTCGAATTGTTTTGCAGCGTTTGCATATGTATTTATATGTTTCATGCTGATTGTTAATACTATGTTGCTGATTGTTTATAACTATATGCACATTGCAGGTACCTCAAGCCCCCAATGCTACACATCTAAGCCAAGCACAAGATATATGATCTCTTGCACATCAACCTCCGCATCACGGCGGGCCTGACTTACCCAACAGTAAGCGCCTCTGATGATGTGAAAGCGCAGATCGCCTTGGAAATCTGCAAGCAGCTTTGGGAGCTGCTGTTGGAGCCCGTGGACCCAGCCGGCGCACCTGGCACCGCCCAGCTGCCACCTCTGCACATGCAAGAGGCTCGCGCACAACATGTCAAGCATGTGGCAGAGATATTCGTGCGGTCATTTGTCAATGATGCAGGTAAGAATGACGCTTCCACCGTGTACTGCCACATTCTGCAGTGCCATATCCATGATTACATAAGCTAGTATGGCGACATGCTGAACTGTGATTGTCACGGGTCTAAGCAGCCACGCTCACTTGGTCACAAAGACTGCCTACCGGAGGGGCGCTGCTGGGCAACCAGAGTTCAGGGTAGGGGGAGGTCCTTGGCCACATGAAAATTCATGAAAGCCACCAACATGAGCTGCCCACACCATAGCGACCGAAGCGTGGCCCACAGGGCAAGAAGCGCGCTACGCCCACGTAGAGCGCCCCCCCCCCCCCCCCCCCCCCCCCGGGCACCAAGCGGGCTGCGCCCACGGGAGCCACAGCACCGCAGCCCTTCCCCCCCAGCCATAGAAACATTGTAATAGCTTTTTTACTTCTCACTTTCCAGCCGGCCCTTAACACCGGGCGAAGTACAGGTATGTACTAAATCCGGGCGAGCCGGCGCGGCTACTGGTACTGGTAGCGTGATCCTCATGTGAAACGGCGGACCATCCGACGACCGGACAACCCACCACCAGGCCAACTGACGGCCTGCGCCCACAGTGACGTGAAGAGCAGGCCTTCTAGGAGGACACCACCACAGCCAACATGGACACATACAGATCTGAGGAGCAACAAGACGCCGGGGTCGGCACCTTTTTCGCCGCGCTACAAGGCGGCGGAGTGCAACAGCCAGCGATCCGCACGGTAGTAACTGCACCAAGTAACAGGCACCCAACTCCCACCGGCAACCCGCCGCCACATACGCGTGCTACAACGCCCATCTCACCTACTTCTAACCGGCCTCCCCGCCGGCACGGACGATGCCACCCATGTGGCCCTGATGCTCGGCGATCTAGTGGCCCAGCACCAAGCCATGGGCGATGAGTCGCGCGGCAAGATTGTGACGAACATGATCCGCACCCTCAGCCCCAAAATCGGCGTTTAAATACTACCAGCAGACGTCAGAGTGGTGACTCGCCGCCCCCCTAACCCCGCCGCCGCCGATCCCACAGGACCGAGTGGCACTAGGCTCCCCACCACCACCGGGTCCGTCATCCTACGATTGGCCCGCAGAGACAAAGCCGCGAGCGTCTACATACCCAATGGACAGGAGAGGGCATAGCGATCCTCGATCGCCAGGGCCGCCGCTGCTCCACCCGCTTGCTCGGTGCACCGCACCTCGACGACATCGAGCGACCGGTGCACCACGTGTGGCTTCGCTTCCCCTCGTTTAGAGGCCTTACTGAGGCCGACATGTGGCTGCACATGGCGGAGGGCCTCCTCCCGGCGTACGTCCAACCCCAGCCAAGCGAAGCGGCGACAGACCAACCGGCGGCGACACCAGCAGGCGTCCTGGCACTCGCCGGAGTGAGAGCATGGGCCGAGTACGAGGCCGACACAGACGCAGACGACGCCGTCATCTGCACCCCGACCCGCACACTACTGGCCCTCCTAGAGGTTTGCGAGGTATGGAAAGCCCGCCGCTCAGCCGACTCGGCGCGCCTCGATCTCCTTGATCCTGATGCGGCGCGCCTACTACATGACGTGTGCCGCGACGTAGTAATGGCGCTGCCGTTAGGCGACCAGTCGCAGGGCCGAGCAGTGATTCAAGTCACAGTAGAACACAGCGAGGACCGAGAGGACCAGCCAACCACCCCGCTCCCAGGAGTACTGCCCCCGGCACTGTCCAAATATTTCGATGCGCACTGACGGCCAAAGCGATCTGCACCGGCCCCCTGGCCAATCTGGAGCTGCCGACGGTGGAGCAGCTGGCGGAGGCCATCGCAGCTACCATCAGCCAGCGCATCAACACACCTCCAGAGTTGCACCACGCGCAATGGCTGACGGACACCATGACAGGTGCCGGCGTCGAGATGTACCACCACCACACCGAGCCGACACTGCTGCGAGTACTCGCAGTAGTGGGAGACGACAACCTATGCGCCATCTCCCTCGGCCAAGAAGACGAACGAGGAGTTCGCGGACACCCTGCGCCTGGCAGTGGCCCTCACTTCCGCTGTCGCACTACTGCGGACGATACGCCTCCGCACCATCGTCATCTACCTCACGGAGTCCGAGTTCGACCCATCGGAGATGCGTGCTCATCCACCCCTTTAGCTAGACGGCCCGGGAGGCGGGAGAACTAGGAGGCAACACTGGCCACAGCTAGATCCGACGCGCAACGATGGGCCTGCGTAAGAAGGCCCGGAACACCGCCCCAGCGTCCCTCGCCCTACGAGCCGCCGGACACCCAATCTACACCCTCACCCTGCAACTGACCACCCACCACCACAGCATCATCGGCGGCACCTGCGGCGCCGACATAACAGACCAGTGGCGCAAGACAATGTCAACAGCGTGCGGGAAGATTATGGCCGCGCCAGCTCCGGCACCAACCAAGAGGCGCCCTGCCGACACATCGCCAGCCCAACCACCCGCATCCCCGAACCAACTGCCACCTCCAGCGACCCCAGCAGCCCAGACCACACCCCAAGTCCGCGACGGTCCCTCCCCTGGGTTCGAGCATATAACACAGAGGCGAGGAGCGGTGGCAGACGCAGTGGCAGCCATCGACCAGCGCGGAGCAGCAACGGAGCGCGCCCCCGGAACAGCCCCCCCCCCCCCCCCCCCCCCCCAGCCCCTGCGCCAACAACCACAGCCTCAGCGGCAACTGCAATGCCTGTAGCGCAGGCGGACGACGAGGAAGAACTCGAACTCAACTACGAGGACAACGACGGCGCCATGGAGGTGGACACCGACCAGCGTGCGGCAGCAGAGACACCGGGTCTGGCAAGCATATCCCTCGATACCCCCAAACGCTCAACAGTGCACCGCACATTCCGGGAGGGCACACCCTATGGCACTACATAACGCTTGGCAGAACTTCACCACCTCACCACCGCAACCACAGAGCTGTTTGCACAGTCCTCTCCTGTCAGCCAACCCGCAATAGCCGCTAAACTAGCCAGCCTCGCAACGGAGTCACACCAGCTGCGCAACCCACATCGCCTCTCCATCCAGCAACAACGTCATCACAGCCAACCCACCCCAGCAGGCAAGGGCAAGGCAGCCACAACAGCTAAACATAAGAAGAAGCAGCCCATGGGCCGTAGCCGCTCGGACGGCGCCACCCGCAACCGCAGCATGAGCAAGCCACGCCTCTCTGGCACCCGCGGCTCAGACAACGAATGGGAAACGGACGATGATGCAGCCCACCCGTCTAGCAGTTCGCACCAGTAAGCTGCTGAGCGAGCCACTACATCACCAACCAAGCCAACTGACTCAATAACACCGCCCACCACTAACCTTGTGCCCAGTGCCGCTCATACACCAACACACACCCGGAAACTCACCACACACACTGAACACACACCGCTGATTCCCACAACCACCACAGGCAACACCTACTCAATTACATGTCGGAGGGCATCGCAGCCCCCACCAATCATACTAGCCGGCTCAGCGGTGGATAAATACTGAGCACCACATAGCTATTTCGGTCAGCCCCCTTCCCCCTCTCACCTTGGTAGCTGCATGCGGGACGCTTCGGCTGCCTAAGCTTGCCTGCTGAGCTCTGAATGGGATAGGCCTGACTTAGGTAGGGACATACAGCTGGGGGGCGCTGCTGTCCTAGCTTCAGCCCACTGGACGGAGGAGGGGCTTGGGCACAGCGGAGGAAGGCCGTTAGCTTGAGCTGTAATTACACCTAGTGTTCCCTATCATGGTCCGAGATTGCAGATCCTAAGAACAACTCAGTTTGGGACAGTGGACGCAGCATACTAGCAGTTGTAATCAATTTCAATTTCAATTTTTAATAGTTTTTCCTAGACAATTGCGATGCAAAGTTTGAGATCTGTAGTGAAAAGAGTACAGAGCGCGGCTAGCGCCTGGCCGCCGCCGCCCTGTCAGCGAGCATCTTCTTTCCCTCACGCACTCTCTTGCGCTGCTCTCTCTCAAGGCGGGCCTGGCATCTTTAAGCATGCCGGCAACCCTAAGCATGTTGGGGGACTCCGTGTTGCTAATACCGCCGTACTTGCCTACCGTCCCATCGGCACGCCGGGGCTTCCGACCGTCTGGCTGCCTTGGGGTGGGAGAGCGCGAGCGAGTGGCTGCCGGCGTCCTGCTTGCACGGCCGGCAGAGCGTGCCGGCCGGTATCCTGAAGGGCGGGCCGGGGGCGGCAACAGAAAAGGAAAACGTTTTAGAATGACATGTAGCGAGTACGACTGGCATTTCAAGTTGAATTGTAATTATCAACCACCCAACCCCACCGCCATCGCACAGGCACGTTTAGAGCGGGCCGGTGGGCTGCCCGCCATCGACGTCCGTGATGTTGAAGGCCTCCGCCTCGGCGAGGCACGGCAAGCAGTAAGCGGCACCGCGTTCGACGGTGCCGTGCTTGACGAGACGCTCCGGGGGCGTCAAGACGCGCCCGGGAGTCGGGGACATCTCCAAATCGTCCTCCTCGTCACTCCCCTCGTACTCCCACTCCGACCCACTACCCCCCAAATCCTAGTCCTCATCCGAGGAGAGGTCCAGGAACCTGGTGCCGTCGTGGTTCGGGTAGCGGGGTTTAGTCCTGGCTGCGCGGCCGGGTTGGCTGCGGGTGGGTGCCACGCCCCCGCCGGTGCCATCCTCCCACTCGCGCATTGCCACATAAATACATATCCACGAAAACCGGACTAGGGGACTGTAAAACACACTAGGAGAGGATCCACTAGGCAGAAAGTTGCCTAATACACGTGGCTAGGTCTCCGCCTAAGCGTTAAAGACACTTTCCCTAGGCCGAGTAAAGCAGCGGCATAGGTGCGAAGTTGAGGGATGTGGGTGGGTGGGCGTGCGCGCACTGTATAGGGTCTTGAGGGTGGCCACGGAGAGGCCGAACTACTTGGCCTCTGAGGCCAAAGCAGCCGCGCCAGGCAGCCGAAAGTCCCGTTTCGGGTCCATTGCGCCCCCGGGGGGCCGGTGCTTCGGCTGGTTGCGGGGCGGTGAGTGTCTGTGACGGAGAATGTGGCAGGGTGACGAGTGGGTTGGCATGTACATGGCGCTGTGCCGCACCCGCACACGTGCAGCTGAGTGGGCGGAAAACGGCATTTCGGATATAACATATTCGGACAGTTTTCGCACTACTGTACGGGTTACCGCGGGAAGCGATGTGAGCGCATTTTGTACCTCCCAACCGACACGCGGTTATATCCGTACTTACAAGTGCTTGCACGGCGCAGTGCGCAACAACGCTGACCCTCCTTTTCGCCATCTCCCCGACGAGGTAAGAGACAGCGACCAACACGGCGCTTACGGACAACTCAAGGTGATGCACCGCAATAGCGACTCCTACGGGTATTGGGGCGGATGAACGATACCCGGTCGCCCCGCACGCGATTTGCGCGGATTTGCATGCCCATTGCTCGCTACTCTGCACTTATTAATTTGAATTTATTTCATATGTTATTATGTACTGATTAACTGCTAATGCGGGACCCGCACGCATAGCCCGGGATATTCGCTCGGCCGATATCGTGGACCGGCCGACTTCTTTCCCGCTTCATGACCAACCACCCCGCTTGGTTTCCGGACCATCCGCGCTCGACGTCACGGTACATTATCCAGCGAAGCGTCGATTTTTCGGCGGTGAGCTTTATTGCCGTACGGGTACCCGTATAGTGCAGCGGATCGGGCCTATAGGTGCATGACTAAAGCGCTTATCTACTGGCATGTACTACTAAGTACTATCATCCACCCACCCGCCCGCCCACCCGCCCGCCCACGCACCCACGGTCCTTAATTACACAGCCGTCCGATTACGATCTCACGGTTGGGAGGTACTGGTTCTGGTACTCGCTACTCGCTGCTGGTAATGGGAAAAAACTCTGGTAGCGACTACTTCAAAGCGCTGGCAATGCGAACGCTCGCTGCTGGTACTGGTACTCGCTACTCGCTGCTGGTACTGTTGGTTTTGTTGGTATTGCTGGTACTGGTGTGAATTACAAAAGAGCAGTTCCCCAGAACTGCCGGTACTGGTACTGGTACTCGTTACTCGCTGCTGGTAATGGGAAAAAAACTATGGTAAAGTAAAGTAAAGTTCGCCCCGGGACATCGGCCGAAGCTGCCCCAGCACTTGACCTCGTGCGCCAACTGCAGTCGTAGGTCTGGCATAGCTATTAGACCATTGCCTCATTCGAACCCCGAAGGGCTAATGCATCAACCGAGTAAACCCGGGACACGCCGGGCCGATATTGCCGAAATACATCAGCCAGGAATCGAACCCGGGTCTCTCGCGTACGAGACGACCGCTCTAACGAGCGGACAAGGGATGTACCTTGTAAAGGTTTTGCCGGTATTACGGGTACAAGTACTCGTAATCCGGACAGACGGCCTAGGCGAGCTGGGACCATCCCGCCTATCCGCACGTTGGCCCATTTTTCAGGTCCTCATTCAATTCGCGACGTACCCCGGTACTGAATCACTGCGTCTTTGATACGAGATGAGACAGTACCGGTACGAGTATGCAGTGACGACGAAGCTCTCATGGCCCGGCCGGTCTCGAGCCGCCGACTTACATACTCGTAGTCACTCGCTCTACCACTGAGCGCCATAGTCAGCATAAGTTCCCGGGTCTGATGGTGGGATCGACCAGGAAACTCATACAAACGAGGGGTACTCTGGTTCATAAAAACTCTGGTACTTCAAAGCGATGACAATGCAAACGCTCGCCGCTGGTACTTCAAAGCGCTGGCAATGCAATTCATGGAACTTTAGGCCAGTGATACAGAACCCGTTCTTTTAAAATTTTCTGAAAAATCGACGCATCGCTGATTCAACTGTCAAGTTATTTCATACTAGGTATAGCCAAGCGTGGGCGCGAAGTGGTCCATGCCTCCATGTGGTGTTCGTTTGACGAGCATGGATCATGCAATCCATGCGTGCAAGGCTCTAGGTGGTAGACTTGAAGACCCTACAACTTGCATCCCCTCCCCCCTCCCCCCTCCCGCCTCCCGCCCGTCCCCTCCATCCCGAATCTCCAACCTTCCGATCCACTAGGCTGTACCCATCGTTTTTGCCGGAGTATAATAGTTACCGGAGCGGATCTGAATGCCGCGACGGCGGATCCCATGCTCATAGTTACTTCGGCCATGTCAATGAGGAGCACTACATGTGGCCCGTGCGAGCGTTAATGAGCTTCCAACCCGTGACATGAGGTTTTACGGTGGTGGCGAGGTCAAGTCACGGAGAGTGCGGATGCGGGAGTGGACAACTGAGCTCGTCCAAGTTCGGCTATAATAATAGGATCCACGTACCCCCATAGTCTCATTGCGCGCTGTGTCTGCCAAGCACATCACACCGGTTTTGTGTTTCCATGATTACATGCCACGTGACATTGTATGTGGCGCCTATGTTGTGTACAAACTCTGATATGGCTTTGGGCAAGCATCCAATCGGGGCTTGGTGATGCCCTTTAGCAACCCCAAGGCCTCCGGGCTGGGCGCGTTTAACCAAACCAAACCATACCAAGAGTTGGTATCCATGATGTACATGATCAACACTTCCTTCTTCCCAAGATGCCTCATAGCTATATTAATCTTCGGTCCAGGTCGACAGTGGCTTTGTGCCAAAGATTCCGTCATATGTCCTTAACTTCCTCAAGCTCAATGGCCGCTATCTGGATCCCGATCTTGTTCACCATGACAAGACTTCTCAGAAAACAAGGGCAAGACCATGGAGAAATATAAGGACAAGCTCATCAACAAAGACTCCACTGACCGCCGTTCTACTGTCAAGTGCTCTCGCTGCGCCTAGTAAAAAACGTGTGATTTCATCTCGTCACGTACGGCCGTAGCGCGAGCTGGGGCTGGATTGCGGAGACTATACACGGGTATTAAGGGGGGCTCGTAGAAATAAAACCGGGTACAATTTGTTAGAAGCGGACAAACGGACACCTTTATCGGTACGATTCAACGGTGAAACTCTACCACTCAGTCGTAGCTACTTGGTGCCGGGTAGCATTGCGTAAAGTGCTCGGTGCTGCCGAGCTACGGCCCGGGGGGTATTCATCATGAACACCCGGTAATATGAGTTCGGCATAACCATGGCATGTCATGGTTACTGCGTCAGCACCGCCCGCCGACGAGATGTTGTCCAGTCGGGCGCTGTCGGTCGGCATGCGCAGCAGCAACGACAGTTTTGCAGATCGCCAGGCAGCGGCGTACTAAAAGAACATGCATTGACTCGAGCACGATCCGTAGTACCCATTGTATTGGTACCTGGTACTACATGCTATGCTGCAGGCTCAAGAGTCAAGATCGAGTGCTTTATACCGAACGTAGCGACTACTGGTTTGGATTCAAAAGCGCAAGTAATAACAGTCAAGGAAGTGCAGCTAAGTACAACACTACGGGGAACTTAAATAAAGCTGCATGAAGCCTACGCCGCGAGGATGAGCGCCGCCTCCATCTCCATGTCTTGAGTTTTGTGGAGTTGGTGATGCAACCCATACCACTGCGGGCGGCGCGCATGCGGAGTCATCACCGTGAAGTGCGGACCGACGGGGGAATATAGGTGATGTGAGGCTGCCTCGGACGGTGCCGCGATGATTTGGGGATGCGCGCCGGCGATGGTGTGGCTGCGGGGTTGGGGAGGAGAGCGGGTGTGGTTGGGGGAAAGAAGGGGGGGAGTGCGGCTTGGACCATGGTGGGCGACGCACATGCTGAGTCATCACCGTGAAGGGCGACTACCAATAAATACTGTCCGGTGCCACCACTATCACCGCACTAGCGGCCCCGGAGGCGCCTAGCGTTTGTGCGTCGCCATGCCTCACTCGCCGCCGAGACCGCGTAGCTACCCTCACACCCCTCCCACGCGACGGCACCGTGATGCCCGGGCTGTGGCGGATGATGGACACCTTCCGCAGATGGTGCGGCAGGGCGCGCTGTTGACCCCGGATCGCCGCCGTCCCCCAGTACATCGTCCAATACATCAGGCAGCCCCGGCGCATCACGGGCGGCGGGAGCCTCACCCGCGGGATCGCCATCCAGCGGCAGTGCACCCAGCGCCGCCCCGCCCAGGCCGAGCCCGCCTGCGCCGCCCTCACGACATGCTGCCACGCCGGCACCCACGTACACCCAGGCGGCGAGCCGTTCGTCGAGTCCCGAGAACGCGACGGGCGTGGCAGGTACGACCGGCGCGCGCGCTGCCTCGCTTGCGTCGTCGCCTCGCCGCAGTACTTTCAGCATTATTTCGGGGCTCGGCGCGTCGCAACGCGATGACGACGGCGTTCCGACCGTCCAGGAGGTCTCCGACCGGCCCCAACCGCGGCAGCGCGGTGGCAACCGCGGTGTGGCGCTCAGCGGCCTCGATATGCTCTCGCCCGCCAGCACTCCATGCTACACGGCAGCGGGCTGGCGCCGCGGGGCAAAGCGCCGGCGGCGGCTTGGACAGTCGCAAACGGGCTTTAAATCGCAAGCGTCGCCGCGGGCGCCGCATGGGCGCCGCGGATCGACGCCGCAGTCCAGTTGCTCCAACCCGCTCGCGTCAGGCACCATCCGGCCGATGTGGTGGCCTTCGTTGAAGTCGCCGCCGCGTGGAAAGCCGTGGAGGCGCGCGCCGTGCTGGCCGAGCGCATCGACCGCCGTCGGGGGGGGCGCCGTGCCGGTGGAGCAGGATAATCGTCGGTGTTGTCATAGCCCGCATGGCCGTCCGTCGCTACGTTCCGGGGCGTCGTAGCGCCCGAGGTTGTTGCTCCCGCGCCGCAAGAGGTGAGTGCACCGGTCGGCCGCTCCGGTAGCCAGGCCTCACGGGCTCGGTATCCGCCTCCCCCTACTCGCCCATATCTCCGAGCGGCGACGGGGCGGTGGGGTGAGGTGCGGTGGACCATCTCTCCGACGCGTGGACATGGTGTCATGGCTGGCGGAGATGTCCATGGATAGAGACGGCGGTCCCTATCGACTTCGAAGGTGGGCGGAGGCACAACGTGAATAAGCGGGGGGAAGCGGCGGTGGAGGCCGATGACCCCGTGGTGTCCGATAGGCCGTTAAAACGGAAGTACCTATTGCCGCAATTGTTGCTCAGGGCCCCGGGCCGAGGCGGATGGCGGCGGCAACAAGCCTCGGCGTGGCGCTTCCGCGCATTCGCAGAGCGGCGCATGACCGAACTCGTGCGCTCATGGGACGATGCCCGCACAGAGGCGCTCTATGCCGGATATGCCCGCCAGCTAGCGTCAAACGACGATGGCCTCTGCGGCGCCGCTCGTGGCTGGGCACCGCGGACACAGTCGTGGCGTTGGTGGAGACGAAGAGCTCTCCCGAGCGGCGGGCCGACTGTCTTCTAAGGGTATGGGCGACCTATCCGATATTGCTATCCTCGCCATATCGCGCGACAAGCACCCGTCCCGGGGCCACCCGATCCCCGACGCCGCGCATGATATTCCGGTCGACGAGGCCGTCTTGACGGTGGACATGCGTGCGCCTTACCAACAACTCAAGCATCACGTGGCGGCAGGGCCCTCGGTAGGATTGCGCAACGAGTATCTCCGCTACTTGGTGGACGAATACGCCCCGGCGTCGGGGCCGGCGGCGGTCAGCGCCATATCGGAGGTCGCCTCAATGTACCTCCAAGGTCGCCTGCCCGGGTGGTTCAACCGGCTCTTCGCCTTGCTAGGCTTTGTGGCCCTTGTCAAGAAGGTAGGCGAAGGCGGGGCCCCAGACGTGCGGCGTGTGGCAGTCGGGAAGGCGGAGCGGCGCGCAGTGGAGCGGGTAGTGGGGGACAACATGAAGGAGACGTATGTGTCGGCGGTGCTTGCGCCATCTCAGCTCGGCGTGGGCATTTCCGCCGGCAACTCTATGCTCATCCACGGCATCCGCCTCATCGCCGAGAAGCTTGCCCCACGTGCCGTCATCGTCCACACCGACCTTTGCAACGCTTACAATGAGGCGAGGCGCCGCACCATCATCCAACGCCACATCGATTGCTCTCTTCTACACCATGTTATCCTCGCGGTCCTGGCTTCCCTAGCTACTCTCCACGGATTCGTTTTTGCTCGTGGACGATCGGTCCGCCCCTCTACGGTCGGAGGACGGCGTGCAACATGGCGCGCCGTTGGGCACGACTTACTTCTGCCTCGCGACACAAGACTTTGGAGGTCACAGACCACGGGGCGGCGCGCTTCAACGCCGGCGATGGATATTTGGTGGGCCTCACGGAGCACGTTTGGCCGGCCCTTCACGCCTTCCGCACGTCCATTAAGGCGTCCGTGGGGCTTGAGGTGCGCTTCGACAAGTTGCAAGCGTACAACGCGTACACATTAAAATTGAAATTGATTACCACTGCTGCTAGTATGATGCATCAACTCGCTCAGACTGAATTGTTCTGAGGACTTGCTATCTCTGACCACAGTGGGGAACACGAAGTGTTATTACAGCTCAAGCTATCGGCCATCCTCCTATGTTCCCTAGCCCCTCCTCCGTCCAACGGTCTATAGCAGAGACAACAGTGCGCCTTTGATGTACCTACCAAAGTCAGGCCCATCCCATCCAGAGTTTAGCAGGCACGCTAACGCAGCTAGAGGCGTCCCGCTTGGTAGGTGTGATGGGGGAGGAGAGCTTACCGGAATAGCTGCATGGTGCTCAGTATATATATATACCGCTGAGCCGGCTAACTTGCTGGGGTGGGGGCTACAATGCTCTCCATCACTAATATTTTTTGCCACAGTATATTGCTTTTAATGGGATAATGCCTTCGTCTGGTGCATGTACCAAGCCCGCGGGTCGGGCGATACGTTGTCTATTCCTTGCGGGGGAAAAGTGCGGGTATTTCGAAAATATGCTATTCCGGGCGTATCGGCTTAAAACGTCCTTAGTTCGTGGGTTGGGGGGCTGATAGTCGCGGGTGTTCGTCCGGCTTGGGGTTGGCCGCCTTGCCGGCGGAGAATCTCAGCAGATGGCCCACCGGCGGATGCAAGGGGATCGTCCGGCGCGGGGGCGACAAAGGCGTTGGACCTCGCCCGCGAGCTAGGCCAGGCGGGACGCTGGTGAGCTTGTCGTGGAGGTATGCTCGAGGGGGACGGGAGCTTCCGAGGCCTCTCCTGTCGCGGTGGGGGCGTGGGCTATGGCTGGTGGAGCCGGCTCGGGGTGCGGGGCTTGATCGACACTTGTCGCCGGCTGGTCAACTTCCGGTGGCGGGTCGTCGTCGTCCATCTCCGTGTCTTGAGGGGCTGCTGCACGGCATCCCGGTCCTCAACGTGCCGCTCGGATCGCCCGGGTATGTGCATGCCTACATGCGCGGCAAGGCGGAGGCGCTGCGAGAGGAGTGGACGCCAGCCTGAGCAAACTCCTATCAGCCAAGCCCAGTCGTCGGTACACCCACGCCATGCATCACCACGCATGGGCTATGCTTCAGCAATGCATGCAACACATGGCGGGGTATTGGCTCCGCAATTGTCTCCCGTCCGAGGTGGAGGCCATCGCGGAGGCGATGGATGCCACCGTCCTCACGGCGGTCGAGCGGGGGGTCTTTTGATCCCTCCACGTACGGCACCGACACCAATCCGGTGGTCACCGGCGGAGCTTTTGCACGACCTTGACCCCATGGCAGCAGAGGCGGCTACTTTTAGCGAGGATGCAGAGGCCAGGGCGCGCAGCATATGCTTCACCTCCCCACTCGGTTGAAGGGCGCTGGCATCCGCCGCATGGCTACCGTTCGTGATGCCACCTTCATCCGCTGCATGAATTACATCCTCCCGAGGTTCCTCACTGGGAACTCCGGCACCAACACGCCCACCCCTAGTTTCTTTGACCCACAGCTTGGGTCAGCACTTGGCCGAGGCAGCTCCGACGCAATTTCTTCCGCCCGTCGGTATGACCACTTCCTCAACGATGCTCGTGGGTCGGCAAGCTACGCGCGAGGCCTAGGGCCGCCTCAATGCGGCTGATGCTGCCCACCTCAGCGACGCAGATGCCCGCGTGATGGAGCGGGAAGCGAAGGCTGCGTCGGGCTCGCAAAAGGAGCTGACGGCATTTCTAGACTAGGTCAACATGTCTCGGCTTCATAATGAGGTGTGCGCTCTCCCTGGCACAAATAGGGAACGGATCTTTTTCAACCAGCTCGATGCGGCGTTGGGCATGTGGACGGTGGCCATCCCCACAGCGCGGACGGTCATGACTCCGAATGAGCTGCGGGAGGTCGCTGACGGGTACTTCTTTCTGCCTAGCCCATGCCTAACTACCCCGGTGGCGGATGGGAGCCAGATCATTCTGCCCTCGACAGAGCACAATTCCGTCACTGTCGACCTCTATGGCGACGCGGTCATAAGCCTCCCCGCACATGGAGACGCTTACTGGCGTGTACATCACGACGCTATCGCAGAAACCTTCCGCGATCCTTGTGTTCAAGACACGGGTGTCGCTGCATGCCAGGAGGTGGTTGATACTTGTTCCAGCATGCAATGCCTCTGCAACACCGTACCCATAGATGAACTCAAGGACCTGGTGCCGGACGCAGACCTCTCCCTCCCGGCGTTCACCGTCTTGACCGGGAGCTATGATCCCCGGAGCTTGAAGTCCACGTTGCTGGAGTTAAAGACTATGCGGTAATGGTTCAAGTACATTGCAGTGCCCTGGGCCACGGCTGTTGATCGGTTTGAGCACTCCCTGCTGGGCGAAATTGAAATTGAAATTGAAATTGATTTACAACGTGCTGACTTGCTGCTCTCCACAGCCCAAGCCGAGTTGCTTTTAGGACCTGCTTTATCCAACCGCTGTGGGAACCCTAGGGATTACGGATGCAGCCTCCGGCCTTCCTCCATATCGCCCGCGCCCCTCCTCCTTCCATGCCGCTTGGTATTGTCCCCCCCTGCCGTGGCGGGGGTGTCGTGTACGGTGGTCTGCGGAAAGCGTGTATGTTAACGGTGGGTGTGCGTGCGGGGTGTGTGGGAGGTACTGAGGTTGGACATGGCAAGTTTGAGGGACTGTTGGGATATGCGGAGGAGAGTATGTAGCCATCCGATTGAGTGTCGATGGAGTTTCCTACAGAGGCGGATTGCAGCGGCGCTGGGAGGGGAAGAGGGTTTGTCCGGGGGCTGCTTCTTGGGGCGGAGGACCGTGAGGCTATGGATGGCTTCTAGTGTGAGTTTGTGCATGGTGCCGCTGCGGCTGAGGGTGACGGGAATGATTTCAATCGGACATTGCCATCATTGTTGACGGAGGGCGCTCACCATGTGTTAGTATTTTTCGCGGATGAGAGCGTGCACGGTGGCATGATTGAGAGCAGTACAGTATTTGAATTCGATTATCTGTATTTTTTGGACTGCTCTGGGATCGGTGCTGGGAGATATGGTTTCGGTGGCCGGGTCCCAGTTGAATCCGACGATGCGTACTGCGTCCGGCTTGCAGTGTTTAGGGCGGAGGTGAGGGGGTAGCATGGTCGTGGGGAGCAGGGTGGGTGCTTGGGCGGCAGTGGGATCTTCGGTTTCCCCTTCTTGGGCGTCCGCTAGGCGGTCGGGGATGTTGATGCACGGGACTCTGTGTGCTTTGGTCGGTTAGGTCGGAGATCGGGGAGTCTCTGTTGGGGGAGGAGAAGTCAACCACATGTTTGTTGCCCGCGTCCGTGGATAGTACGTGCCAGCGACCGCCGTTTAGGACTTCCAGCTCGTTGAGGAGGAGTTTAAGCGTGCTATTGTGTCGGTATGTCTTTAGGCCTGCCATGGAGGGGCAATTGCCTGCCATGTGACCATTGCTGAGGTATCGTCCGCATTTCCCGCATGTGAAGGACGGCTGGCCTTTGCGTCTCATTCGGCTTGAGTGTGTTCCCCACATGAATTCCAGCATGTGGATTCTTTCCGAGGTGGTGATGTCCGAGGGGGTGACGAGGTCCGGCATTACACCCGTGGCCAACGCCTGGTCTATGAGGTGGGGGTGCAGGGTTTCGTCGGAGGCGTCGCAGCCTACTGTAGCGTTGGCGTGTTTTCGAAGGGCGGCTTTCAAGTTGTGGGGGGTGTGAGTGGTGGTCGGCGCGCCTTGGCATGGGTTCAGCCACACGTGATCGGTTGGTTCGGGAGTCGCGCCTACGGTTACGATAGTGTCAGGTGGGATTGTCCTGTTGGCTACTTCGCCGGCGGTGGCGTCGGCTTGTTCGTTGCCTTCGACCCCAATATGGGCTTTGACTTTTTGGAGAATGGTTCGGAGTCCCAAATCCGCTCGGTGTCGGAGTTGGCGTACTATATGTTCGAATTGTATTTTGTGAGCGTGGCGTCGTAAGGTGACCGGCCGGTACATCATCCGCTCTATTAGGTGAAGGGAGACTGCGCTATCTGAGAGGATGTGCTTCGGTAGGTCAGACTCGAGTGCCACCGATATGGCGGCCAGTTTAGCTCTGGTGATGGTGCGGCGAATATTGTCCGCGTCCACTCCCACTGCGATGGGTTTATTGCCCAGCGTGTAGACCCCGGCACCGATTCCCACCGCTCCGCCGCGGTGGATGCGGGAGCCGTCGGTGTATGTAAAGCGTTTCGGGTCGTGCCGTCGTTCTAGGAGTTGTATGGACGGGATTGGTGACGTCAATGGGCGGAGTTCCTGTGCGGCGGGTGGTATCCGCCAGTCGCGAGGCGGTCTCGGAAGACGGGGGCATGATGTTGCTGCTCTTGCTGCGTCCGAGCCTATTGGTCGTTGGGTGGTGTTAGAAGGAAGTGCGGCGTGCGGCCGGGGTACAAGACCCAGAGGGCAGCCGACATCTTGGTCGAAGCTTCCGCTGCGTTGACTTTGCGAGGTAGGGGGCGGAAGCCACCAAGTACACTTCCACCGGCCATTTGGTGCCGAGGTCCTTGTTCGGGGCTGTCTCGGTGTGTTGGTCTGGGGACCGGAATTTGGTGAGGTCCGCGGGGAGCTCGCATAATTTTTGCATGTAGGGGTGGTTGAGGAGATGAGCTTTCTTGTAGGATGCGTCTACCCACTCGGGGAGGATGAGCACCGTGGCGGTAGACTCGTGCCTTTGAGCGTGCACGCTACGGAGAGCGTGTTGCACATCTTGCAGCATACATTTGTCATCGTATTCGGGGTTGGCGAGGGACGTTTCAGCCCACAAGTACATGTCGTTGGGGGGTCTAGCGCCAAAAACTACATCTTCGGGGTACAGACTATGGTATTGGGAGGTGAAGATCGACTTGTTGAGGGGGTCGCTGAAAAGTTATGTGCGGGCATGGAGGGCGGTCATGATTGCCAGTGTAAAGCGGTCATCCGTGGCCCATCTGTTTCTTCGGATTTGGTGTTTGGAATTGTCGTCGGCACTCGTAAGGGTACCCATTCTGCCCAGGAGCGCATAAACCTCCTCTGCAAACGTCTTGTTTGTTCGGTCCGGTCTGAAGAGAAAGTGGAGGTGTTCGACCCTTCGGCGGTCGAGGGTATGGGAGGCTGTGCCGTCCGGCTTGTGGAGCACTAGTTGGTGTGTGTCCCGGACGCTGAAGTAGAATTCACCCGTAGGTAGGGAGTCCAGGTCCGGATTGATGGTGGCGAGTCTGATTTCCACTTGGTGTTAGGGGGGGTGCCACGCGGCCGGTTGAGCGGGGGGGAATTCCGGGGTTTCGAGTCTGGTTCGAATGCGATGGCTTGCATTGAGAAAGCGCGGTCCGGATTTCGTATCCATAATGGATTCGGCTAGTTGCAAGGCTGGTTCCCGTTGGACCTCGAAAAGGTGGGTGGTGTCGTTGTGGTTGTTTTTAAGGACGCATTTGGCACACGTGGCATCCGTGGCGAGGACGCAAGCGGGGTGGACCACGTTATGGCACCCTGTGACTGGGCAGTTCTAGACAATGCGTGCAGCTGGAGGTGGCAGTGGGTACAGTGACGCCGACCGGCGTTTTTTACTTCTCGTGGCGGAAGGCAGTCTTGTGTGATGGGTGTGCATGAGGCCGGGATGAAGCCCATGTGCTTTTCGGCGTTGATTTCCGCAAGGTTGAGGATTTCCGGGGCCCAGTGGACGAGGTATTGGTTGACGCCATCTGGTCCTCGGGCTGTGGAGGTGATGCGGGTCACGTCGCTGGCTGGCAGGGGGGTTGCGTGGACTGTGAGGGGTTGCGTGCGGAATTGGGCCGTGCGGGCATGGGCTGGGGCGCGCTGGGGGTGTAGGACCGGCGAGCCGAGTTGTGGGCGGCATGCGGTGCGCGGAAGGACAGATAACCATGTGTTGTGCACGGGGAGCCGACGCGTGTTGGGGGAGTGGTAGCGCGGTGGGGGTACGGTACCTCTTGGTAGGGTGAGGATTTGCGATAGGGTATGTAATGCCTTCGGGAGGGCGGATCTGATGGCGGCTGGGGTGTGGGTGGGGGCGGCTCTGGTAATCTCTGCGACCGTTTTGAGGCGGTGTATGGGGGCGTCGTTTCGTCGGTGGGTTGCCAGGGCGTCCCCCCAGGTCTCAAGGCCGACCGCCCAGAGCGGGGCCATCCTGCGCATTATTGCCGCGGTTTTAGGTTTGGCTTTGTATTGCTTGTACGTGGCGGTCCTATCAGCGGGGGGTAGGTGTTCCGAGAGTTTGGTCCGTGCTTCTGCTTTCGTGGCCTCGTGCCGGTAGTCGAAGGCCTCGCGGATGGAGGTGGCGAGGTGTGTGTCGTCGGCGAAGGCGTACGAGTACCCCGTGACGTGGAGGTGCAGGTCGCGGTGAATGTGCGTGAGGCTTCATTCGCAGTGCCGGGTAGGAGTGGGAGGATGCTGTGCATTCCTTCGGCCACTTGGCGTACCTGGCGACCGTGTCTTTGATGTGGGCCCTGTACATGTCCCCCCTTAGGCCGGGTACGGTTAGTGTGTTCCTTACGTGTCCCGCTGCCATTAACGCTGCTTTGGCCCGGATGGAGTGGAAGCCGAGGCGAAGTTGGTCTAGGGGGCGCTGCAAGGCTTGTCGCGGAAGGGACTTTGTGGCGGACACAGCGTTGCGGTAACCCGTGCCGAGGGCGGCATCGAATTGGCGGAGTTGTTCCGTGGAGAAGAGGCCTAGTTGTAGTGAGAAGAGCTTCCCCTTCATGAGGGACTCGACTATACAAGTCTTCCTGGTGGAGGAGAGGCACAGTGCGGAGATAGCCCGGCCTATGGGTCGGAGTTCACGGAGCAGATCGGAGTCGTGCGCCGTAAAGTTAAGTGTCATTGTGGTGGGGACCCCAAGGATTTTATACGGTTGGTCCCGGGGGGAGGTGGTCTATGGGTTCGAGATGGCCCGACACTCCGAGGAGGCGCAGGTGGGAAAGTTGTTGGGAGAGGGCCGCCCGCTTCGCGGGGAGGAGGGGTTTTGGTCTACTCCATAGGGCTCCAGCCAGTGGCCTTGCATCTGGAGGCTTCTACCGACATTTTTGTGTATTCGCTGAATTCGGAGAGTTTAGTGAGTTGGAGTTTCATGTCCGCTATTGTGGAAGTGGTAATGCTTATGTCGTCCGCAAAGCCGTGGCCGGCATATGTTCGTCGATTGGGGTGGGTGTCCTCCCGCATGCAGTGGAGAGGGTAGCCCCGGCTACCAACCTGGAGCCATTGCATGAGGGGTTTCAGGAAGAGGGTGAACAAGAAGGGGGATAGCGAGTCTCCTTGTAGGGTGCCTCTATTCACTTGGACCTTTGCTGTTTCCCCCCATGGGGTGTGATACGAGGTGGTCGTTTTGGAATATAAGTCCCTACACACAACGATGTACTCCGTGGGCATGCCCATGTTCGTCATGGTTTTGAAGAGTATCTCGTGGTCGGTGGAGTCAAAGGCGCCTTTGAAGTCAACATATACCGTGTATATGTCTTTGTGGTGTTCCTTTGCGTCCGCATATGCGGTCATGATTGCGGTGAGACCATCGTGCAGCTGCATGCCAGGGACGAAGCCATAGTTCGTGCCGCATCGAATGCTGCGCTTCCCCGGCGTACGCAGCCACAATCTTGTGTAGGCAGGCTGTCCACAGCTTCAGCACGTAGTTCATGAGGGCAATGGGTCGATAGTTGCCGCATTCAGCCGGGGAGCCCCGTTTGTATAGCAGACATGTGACGCTAGTGCACCATGTTGAGGGGGTGTACATGTGGCTAGCCATGTGTTGGACGAGGACATGGAGGGCTGAATTGGTGCTTTCCGGCAGCCACTTCAGGATTTCGTTCGGGATTGAGTCTGGACCTGGTGATTTTCCGGTACTGAGGAAGCGTTTGGTCTCGTGTAGAAGGGTGCGGGAGTATTGGGAGGAGAGATGGACGTTGGGATCGCCCTTTTGGTTCGATCTTGAATGGGTCGGGGTTGGTCGGAAGTTCCCAAGGGGGTGTCCCTAGGATGTGAGGGGTGGCTTTGGCGAGTTGTGCGGCGTAATGGCTTTCTATGGCAGCCCTCGCCGGGTCGCCTGTGAGGCCTTTGGCTGTTGCGGTGTTTACATGCGTCATTCGGGGGGTGGTGCTCTTCTGTCCTTGCGCTCGAGCACTGAGGCGGCTGTGGAACATACGGGGGTTAGCGTCGTATGATTTGTTGTTGTTATTTTTCCGGTACGCGTCGTACTTTCTTGTGGCGATTTTTATCTCGTGGTTCGTGCGTTTGCGACACTCGGTAAGTATGGCGTCCGGCGTGAGGGGTGTGTCTCCGCTGTCGGGCTTGAGAATGTCACGAGCTCCGTCGCGCACCGAAGCTCGTCTTGCGTTGATTACGGCGTCCGGGGTGCCTGGTTTCGGAGCCGTGAGGCGTCGCGCGTCTCGGGTGAGTCTGCGGAGGTGCCGGATGACGCGTTTGTGTTTGATGGGGAGATAGATGGGGAGGTGTCCGCCGGGGAGGCGCGGTTTAGGGGAGGTGGAGGGGTCCGGGGATGGCCTTGTGGGCTAGATTGTTGCTGCGTGCTCGAGGTGTAGATTGAGGAGGGCCATGAGGTCGGCCGCCATGTCATCGATATCTGTTGTGGTGAATTCCGTTGAGGCTCCCGACCAAGATTTCGTGAATTGTTGGGCGAGTTGTTCGGTTTCGGCAGTGCCATGTTTGTACGCCGCTGCTGCCTCGGGGGTTATTGGGAGCGTAAATTGATATTTGCGTGTGGTCTGTCCCAGTGGCGGGGGTGCCGCGGGCAGCTCAAGATGAAGAAGGGCGCCCGGAGGCCTGATTGTCAGGCCTCTGTGGTCGCAACAGAAGTCCGGTTCAAAGGTTTCTGCTGTGAGGCGGGTGGGGGGCGGGGGCGCGCCCCCAATGAGCCAGTGGCCGATGGGCGTGTTCGCTAGAATGAACGTTGGCACTTCGTGGTGCCATTGCATCATGCCGACGTCCGCCATGGGCTGTTAAAAAAAATTGAAATTGAAATTTGTTACAATGTCTAGTCTGCTGCATCCGCTCGCTCAGACTGAGTTGTTCTCAGGACCTGCTATCTCTAACCATAGTGGGGAACACGAAGTGTTATCACAGTTCAAGCTACCGGCCATCCTCCAATGTTTTCTACCCCCTCCTCCTTCCAGTGGGCTTTAGCTAAGACAGCAACGCCTCCCTGCTGTCCCTACCTAAGTCAGGCCTATCCCATCCAGAGCTCAGCATGCAAGCTTAGGCAGCCGAAGCGTCCCGCCTACAGCTACCAAGGTATGATGGGGGAAGGGGGCTGACCGGAATAGCTATGTGGTGCTCAGTATTTATGCACCGCTGAGCCGGCTAGTATGATTGGTGGGGGCTGCGATGCCCTCCAGCATGGAATTGGGTGGGTGTTGTTTGTGGCGGTTGTGAGAATCGGTTTGTGTGTTCATTGTGTGTAGGGTGTGTGTTGGTGTGTGAGCTGCACCGGGCACAGGGTTAGTGGTGGGCGGTGATCTTGAGGCAGCTGGCTTGGGTGGTGCTTCAGTGGCTCGCTCAACAGCTTACAGGTGTGAGCTGCTGGACGGGTGAGCTGCTTCCTCGTCCGTCTCCCACTCGTTGTCTGAGCCGTGGGCGCCAGAGAGGCGCGGCTTGCTCCTGTTGCGGTTGCGGGTGGCGCCGTCCGAGCGGCTGCGGCCCATGGGCTGCGTCTTCTTACGTTTGGCTGTTGTGGCTGCCTTGCCCTTGCTGGCTGGGGTGGGTTGGTTGGGGTGGCGCTCCAGCTGCATGGAGAGGCGCTGTGGGTTGCGTAGCTGGTGTGTCTCTGCTGCGAGGCTGACCAGGTTGGTGGCTAGTGTTGGTTGACTGGCAGGATAGGACTGTGCAAGCAGCTCCGTGGCTGCTGTGGTGAGGTGGTGGAGTTATGCTAGTCTCTCAGTGGTGCCATTGGGTGTGCCCTCCCTGAATGTGCGGTAGGTGCACTGTATGTGGAGCGCTAGGGGGAATCGGGGGATATGTCTGCCAGACCTGGTGTCTCTGCTGCCGCGCCCTGAGTGGTGTCCACCTCCATGGCGCTGTCGTTCTCCTCGTAGTTGAGTTCCAGTTCCTCCTCGTCGTCCGCCTGTGCTCCAGGCATGGCAGTTGCCGCTGGGGCTGTGGCTGTAGGTGCAGGGGCTGGGGGGGCTGCTCCGGGGGCTCGCTCCGTTGCAGCTCCTTGATGGTCGATGGCTGCCACTGCGTCCGCAACCGCTCCGCGCCTCGATGGGACGTGCTCGAACCCTGGGGGGGGGGGAGCGTCGCGGACCAGGGGTGCGGTTTGGGCTGCTGGGGTCGCTGGAAGAGGTAGTGCGATTGGGCCTGCCGGTGGCGGGGCTGGTGATGTGTCGGCAGGGCGCCTCTCGGCTGGTGCCGGAGCTGGCGCGGCCTTGATCTTCCCGCACGATGTCGACACTGTCTTGCGCCACTGCTCAATTCTGTCGGTGCTGCGGGTGCCACCAATGATGCTGTGGTGGTGGGCGGTCAGCTGTAGGGTGAGGGTGTAGATTGGGCATCCGGTGGCTCGTAGGGCGAGGGACGCGGGGGCGGTCTTCCGGACCTTCTTACGTAGGCCTATCGCATCGCGTCGGATCTGGTTGTGGCCAGTGTTGCCACCCAGTTCTCCCGCCTCGCGGATCGTCTGGCTGAAGGGGTGGATGAGCAGCTCCGAGGGGTCGAACTCGGACTCCGTGAGGTAGATGACGATGGTGCGGAGGCGTATCGCCCGCAGTAGTGCGACATGTGAGGTGAGGGCCACTGCCAGGCGCAGTGTGTCCGCGAACTCCTCGTCTTCTTTGCCGAGGGAGATGGCGCAGAGGTGGTCGTCATAGGGGCTGTATATGTTTTTTGTTGGGGTGCGTGGCTGTGATCGGGAGTTGGAAGTCTCCTCCTACGACGTGTGGGGAGCCAGCCTTCGTGGCAGTCTCGTTGGTGGAGACGATGTAACGGATTACTTCATCGTAGTGGATTTCTCGGGCGTTGTGCGGAGCTGCGGGAGGTAGGTGCCCGTCAAGTATGTGGTCCGGTTGTTTGTGGCAGTTAGGCGAAGGACACGGACGTATGGGGTAAGGTGGGCCGGGATTGAAAGCGCCTCCGTGCTGGCGTAGGCACCTTTGCGGACCGCTATCATGAGTCCTGCCGTCCTATGGCCTTCCTGCGAGACGAGGCATGGTCCCATGAATATTTTGTATCATGGAAGGAGGAGGCGCCAATCTCTGCCGAGGTTCGGACGTTTTGTTTCTGTGAGTATCATTATGTCCGGGTAGTCCGTGAGTAGATATGTGTGCACGTCATAGAGGGTGAATTTTGAGCCTCTGAGGTTGAAGGTTGTGAGGGTCGCCGGGGGGTCGAGGGGGTGTGGGATGCGCATAATGATGTGGGGGGGAGGCGGGGAGTGGATGGTAGTCCGGAGTCGGGGTCGGTTGGGTTGGAGGGTGGCGGGACCTGGGGCGGGTAGATAGGCAGGCGGTGCCATTCAGGTATCGGCTCGGTAGCGTGTGGGCGAAATCTAGCTTTGAGGTGTAATCTGTCTCTGCGTTCTATGGTCTTCGCGCGGAGTGTCTTGGACGTCTTGCACAGTGCTCCGCTGAGAGTGGGGGCCAAAACGGCCATGAGTCGGAGTAAAGATGGGCATGTGAGGGCATTTACCGAGTCCGAGGCGGGGGCGTGGGTGGTATAGCGGCGGTGGGACCTGGTGGTAGCCGTCGGGTGGAATTGGAGGTCAAGGATGTGGGACTTAGCTGCGGCTTGCTCTCTCAAGGTTAGCATGGCCCGGAGCGGGCTGAGGTCAGCACGGGTGGGGTATTGGTCGGTTGCGTTCCGGTTCCGGAGGGGGCGGGCGTGGATTCTGCGGCGGCTCGATTTTTCATCCTTTGGCGGACCGAGGCGGGAGCCGCGGGCCGTGTGTTGCTTTTGTGGTGTGCGATGGGCCGACGTGCGGACCCCGGCGGGACGGAGGGGCCGTCACGGGGGTGTGAGGGCTGCGGTTGCGAGTTGGAGGTGTGGGGCAGGGCTCTCGTGTGAGGGGGCGGGTTTACTGTGGTTGTGGGGTCAAGGAGGCGTTTGTTCGGGCGGCGTACACGGGCGGGGGCTGACATGTGTGGTCGAGGGTGGGCAACTGTGGGGGAAGGGTGCGCGGAGGGTTTCGGAGCTTTCGAGGCACGGACTGGAATTTGGGTTGGAAGGGGCGTGGGACGGTTTCGTGTGGCCGTTGCTTCCGAGTCGCCTAGTGAGGAGGATGTGGGAGCGGGCACCAGGGGTCGTTTGTTCGGTCGAGTGGTGGCTGGTCCGGGTTGGTGAGGTTGGAATTACGGCGGTCCGGGCATGTGACCGCGGGCCGCCGCTAGGTGCAGGTGGGCGGGTTCCGTGTTCCCGATGGTACCGCCACGAGGGGAGCGCTGCTCCTTGTGTAGCCCAGCGCCACATGGTTTTGTGCATGGCGTAGACATTTGTTCGCGGGTGGTACCTTATTGTGGCTGGTGGGACGTCGGTCATGAGAGCGGAGATTATCATTAGGCACTGGGTGGCACATGACCACGGGGAGTACCCATCTGTTTGACGGGGGGGGGAGGCAGATAGTCAACCGACTAGGAAGGGGGGGGCATGGGGTATTTTGCCATCGGTGAAAGTTTTGGATCATTTTGCGTATTGTGGGGAGAGGTCATGGTGGGGGAGGGGTGTGGAGGGGGTCCAACCATGTCCAAGCCGTGGCGGTGAGGGATATTACGCCGAAGTGGTTATGGTCTTACCGGAATAAGGATTCTGTGGGTGTCGGTAGTTGGACCAGTGCCGGGGGGGAAGTGATCCCGGCGCGTCCACTGTGATGGAAGCCCGGCGGGGTGATATCGCTGGGTTTGTAGTATATCCGGCGATAGATTCCAAATAGAGTGTCATGCGGCCTGCGCAGCGATTGTCCATAGGGTATGTATGTGGCCCAGTGTTGTGGAGTATTGGTACTGACCCGGGTAGAATGCTTGCAATTCGTCTACAATGAACACCCCCGCTGGGGTGGTGACGGGGGCTGCAGGTGGCAGTTATGCGATTTGCGTAAGCTCGCTAGGATCTGCCTCATAGTTAAGAAGGTGGCACCAGCTGGACCATGGTGGATGGCATGTGTTCATTGGGCAGGGGGTGTTGTTGGCGGCGCTTGGGTCACTGGGCAGTGTTCGGGGGCAAGGTCGATTGGCGTTTTGGGAGGGGAACGGGACTGAATGATTACATAAGAGAGGACGAGGGAAGGGGGCCAGGGGGTTACTATTCATCGGCAAGTGGGGCAGCCTGGTTGTGGCCTGTGGATGCCGCCTCAGAGGGGGAGGCCGTCATGTGGGATGGGAGGAGGAGTGAGCCGTCTGCTGCGGATGTTGTCTCCCTGCTGGCCGCTAGTCTAGCGCTAGACCGGAGGCCAGTGCGCAGTGGTGTTTGATGGCGGAGATCAACAATGGGTGTGGAGGCAGATTTTGATTTCTTGCTGATGCCCCCGCCTCCTGTTGATGTGGATTTGGTGGTTGGTCTGAGTGCGAGAATTGCGTGCTTCGCTGACCCTTTGCCAGGGGTTGTGCGGACGCTTGTCTGACATGTCATTGTGCGATGGGGTGCCACATCTTCCTTGCCCTTAGCCAACATGCTAAGGCGGGCGGCCTGCGCTAGGGTGGGATAGTCTGCGTCCATCTGCTCGCCCCCGTCGTTGGGCTGGTTAGTGGTTTGCTGACTGGTATCGCCCTCCGGCGGCACTGCATGGGGATCCGGGTGCGGCTGTTGTGGGGCGTTCATGGTGCTGCCCTGAGGGCTACTAGGGCCGTTGTCCATCTCTGTGTACTTTGTTGCGGTGGCCGCTGCTGGCTGCGCGGGTGTGAGGGCTGTGTCGAGGGGGTGTGTCGGGGGTTGGGCGGCGTTCGCTGCCGGCTCCACAGGGATGAGGGGATTGCTTGGGATGCGAAGGCGGTTTGCAGGCTGCGAGGGAGTGGCGGGGTGCCCTCTCTTTGGCGGCTGGAGGCAGGGGATGTGGCGCCGCTCAGGGCTGCAGCTGCCGATGATGGGGGGTTTGGGTGTGGGTCTTGGTGGGAGGGGTTGGTGTGGGTTCCTGGGTTGGTCGGGTTGATGATAGAGGTATGGTCGACGGGGTTTGGGTTGTAAGGGTTCTGGGGTTGGGCTTGGCTGTCGGGTTGATTGGGAGGGAGCTGCCATTGGGATGGGATGTCGTGGGCGATAAGGTGTGCAACCCATGGGTATAGTGTCTGCAATTGTCTCGGGGGGGGCGCGGTTCTTGGTGAGGCGGTAGGGAGGAAGGGGGTGGGGGTCCGTGTGGGGCGGGATGTGGGCATTGGCATACTGGGTGAGGGCATCAGTGTAGTGCCCCCTCAACATTGATTTGCGGTAGGGGTTGACCGTGATGTCTGCATGGGCGTGCAGCATGTCGCCTCTATGCGGGTAGGTGTGGGCGAGGGGACTGTCCAGGGTTCGTGGGACGCCGCTACCAGAATACTGTAGAGCTCCGAGGAAACTTAGATGATAATTGAGGTTTTCATGGCTGATGTGAGGCGGGTTGCTTGGCCTGCGCGGAACCATGTACCGTCTGGGAACGAGAGTAGTGGGCCGGGTTGGAGAGTGGGAGTGGGGGCGTAGGCAGGATGGTTGTATTGCAGTCTGTTTGTGATTTTATGAAGTATTTTAGGCAGCCAGTGGTGGTCCGGGAGGACGCCTGTGTATGTGTTTGGGCATGGGAGAGTGAGGAGGGACCGGGATTGGATGAGGATGCCGATTTGCAGGGCCAGGTGCCGCTGTGCCTCCCATTCTCCGGGGGTTGTTTCTGTGAGCACGGGAGGGGGGCGGACTGTGACGGTGATGGTGAAGGCTGGTTGTTGGGGGTGCTGCAGAATAATCGGTACTGAGGCCGTCTGCCTGTCTATGGGGTTGTGGGGGAGGATGGGGGTGGTAAAGGAGAGGGAGAGGGGTTGTGCGGGGGTGGCTTTTGTCGTCCTAACTTGTCCGAGGGGCTGAAGGGCGTCGGCTAGATCAATTAGTGCCGCCACAGCCTCCGGCAGGTCCGAGGCTTTTGCCGCTCTGGCTAGTGCGTTGTTGTGTTCAGGGCGGCTGAGTTCTTGCACAAGCGTGGCAAGGAGGGCCTCGCTGAGCAGGTGGACAGCCTCCGGAGCTGAGAGGCCCTCGAATGCCGCGCTGGCGACCTGAGTGTCGCGTGCTGTGCGTGCGGTGCCTGCTGGCGGCAGCGGCCTACGCGCGAAAACTGGGATCTGTGTGCGCAATATTGCTTCCAGCTGTGTGTCGTCCGATACGTGCGGCATGGGGTAGCAGTGTCGGGTCATGGGCAGCCACACCCGGGTGCCATCGGCTAGGGAGGCGAGGAGTGTGTCTACATGACTGCCGGCTTTCACACGTATTTCTGCGTAGTGATAGCCAGTGCGTGCGAGTCTGGAAGGGATCGATGGGGGGTGCGCCGGCGCTGTGTCCCACACGAGTGAGGGGCGGGTGCCTAGCGGAACGATCTCCACTGCGTCCAGGGTGCCCAAGCTGAGTGTGCAGCCCTTAGCTGCGCGCTCCAGTAAATGCGCTGCCACTAGCTGGCGGTATTGTTCCGCTGCGTTATGCTGAGGGTTTGGGCCGGTCGGCAATACTGAATACGTAATGTAGTAGCCTGCCCGCGGGTGTGGATCGCTGTACTGATCTGCGAGGAGGAGCGAGTCGAGGTGGCCCCCTCCGGACGGTAGAGTCAGCGGGGCTTGTAGCGCTGGGGCCGTTGTCAGGATGTGGGCAGCGCCGAAGATGTTGTGTGGGATTGCTGATGCAGCTGAGAGTCTGGGTCGGTAGGTAAGTCCGGGCGCCGCGCTGGATAGCTGGGCGCCGCGGAACATCGCGCGGTTGTTTATCCCGGGATCCGAAGCGGCGGCGGCTCAGGGGGTTTTGATAGGGAGGTCGTCCAGTTTTTGAAGGGGTTCGCCCCCTGATCGAATAGCTATGCCCCGGCGGGCACCGAAGCGAGAGCGGTCGCGGCGCATGTCCATGGCTTTAGGCGCGGCGTGGTGCCGGTAATGTGGTGGCGGCGGCGGCGGCGGCGGGTGTGGCTCATCCGCGGGGCGACTCGCAGGGTGGTCGTCGGCCGGATCGAGGCGTCTTTCCGCTGCTGCGCGTTCTTTTTGTGTGTGTACTGTATGTGAGTATTGTTCCGCGCGCGGGTGTCGCGGGTCGTCGCGGTGTTTTAAATTACGAGTTCGGCTGTCTGTCGCCGCAGCGACTAGCCGGATCAGAGTTTCCAGTCCACGCCGAGCAGCCCGCGGGCGCTTTGGGCGTGGATCAACCGAGCCACCGTCTCCGTGGGGAGGTGGGGCAGTGGTTGGCGTCGACATCCCGCAGGAGTCGTGCGGCCTGGGGGTGAGGGGGTGCACGCAGCCCCCCCTCCTCTGGGGATCGCGGAGTGTTGGTCCTTTTTCTTACTCAAAAATACTCGTTTTGTGTGCAACTGTACGTACCAGTACCAGTCTGTGAACCCACCCACTCACCCACGTCCATCAACCCACCCACCCACCGCCTGGGCGGGCCCGACGACCGTCCTCGGGCCTCGAAATCGCGGGCCCTTCCTCCGCCTCCATCCCCGGCTGGGGATGGGGGCGGGGATGGTGCACGGGTGGCGCCTTGGTAGCCTTGGCCCCGCCCGTGCTGCCACTGCCGCGGAGGAGCAGTGTGAGCTGGACACCGGCGTCTCACGTCGTTGCTGGTCCGGTCAAGTCCCCGTTCGCTGTTCTTTGAGCACCCTCTCCCTTCCTGTCCTGTCGGCGCCTCCACATCACATTCGGCCTAGTGCCGCTATTGGAGTGGCCCGGGATGTTGTGGTGGGAAGGGAGTTCTACGCTCGGCGGAAGGGGACGCGGCCGAGCTGGCGGCGGATCTGGCGCAAGGCGGAACAACGCGGGCTGGACACCGGCGTCTCACGTCGTTGCTGGTCCGGTCAAGTCCCCGTTCGCTGTTCTTTGAGCACCCTCTCCCTTCCTGTCCTGTCGGCGCCTCCACATCACATTCGGCCTAGTGCCGCTATTGGAGTGGCCCGGGATGTTGTGGTGGGAAGGGAGTTCTACGTTCGGCGGAAGGGGACGCGGCCGAGCTGGCGGCGGATCTGGCGCAAGGCGGAACAACGCGGGCTGGACACCGGCGTCTCACGTCGTTGCTGGTCCGGTCAAGTCCCCGTTCGCGGTTCTTTGAGCACCCTCTCTCTTCCTGTCCTGTCGGCGCCTCCACATCACATTCGGCCTGGTGCCGCTATTGGAGTGGCCCGGGATGTTGTGGTGGGAAGGAAGTTCTACGTTTGGCGGAAGGGGACGCGACCGAGCCGGCGGCGGATCTGGCGCTGGGCGGAACAACGCGGGCTGGACACCGGCGTCTCACGTCGTTGCTGGCCCGGCCGGCTCTCCATTCCCTACTCGTCGAGCACTCTCTCCCTTTCTGTCATGTTGGCGCCTCCACATCACATTCGGCCTAGTGCCGCTATTGGAGTGGCCCGGAATGTTGTGCTGTGGAAGGCGTTCTACGTTTGGCGGAAGGGGACGCGACCGAGCTGGCGGCTGATTTGGCGCTGGGTCTGTTGCACGCCCGTGGCGCCCCGTTCTGGGTTGGACCCCCCCCCACTTTCGCTCCTTGCTGCGAGACCTCTACTTCGAAGCCCCTTTCCTGTGGGCGCCTTCACATCACATTCGGCCTAGTGCCGCTATTGGAGTGGCCCGGGATTGTGTGCTGGCGAGAGCGCCCCTACTGCGTGGAGCGGCGGCTGGCTGGTGGCGATGCCTGATCGGTGGCTGTAATGGCGGTTCCTGCCTCATGTGGCCCGTAGCTGGATTTTCTTCTGGATTTCTGCATGGATTTCTTGAATTTTGCAGCTAGCACATGTAATCAGTCTGTGAGGGAGAGTAGAGAGTGTTCCTGCTGGGCGACATACAACGGAATTTGGCAGTGCGGGATGCGGCGTGGCACAACACGGAGCCGAGAAAGCCGGGCCATCCTCGAGACATCCTGGATATGTCGGAGTACACCTACGGACATGGTCTTCGGTGCAGTGGGTGAGCAGGTGAGCAAGGGGTGCGCCGCACTGTGCGCGGTGTCGCATGCCTGGCCGCGGATCGGGATGCCCTCTCATCGCGGCGCACTCGGTGCAACACCGCCCAAGTGCTCACCAAGAGGCCTTACTCGCAAGAGATTTTTTCGGGGCCCTGAGCTTGGTGGCGGCTCAAGAGCGTGCTCGATGCATCATCAGACGGCGCATATTCGTCCGGCATCCCATCGCCGAAGCTGCGAAGCACGTCCGGGGATCACCCTGGTACACACGTGCACGTGTGGCCCGGACTCTGAACCGTGCGCGCATCACTCATCCATCCCGCCTCGTGCGGGTTGCGGGCCGCTTTTAGGCGGCTTGCTTTCATTCATCATTTGATCTTCTACTACTGCTTTTAGCGGTCGGTGGATTCGTTACTGGCCTTTTTGTAATTCACACAAGTACCGCTTCCGTCGCTACTGGTGTTAATTGAAAAAAGGCCAGTACAAAATCCACCGGTAACTACTATAAAAGCATTGTTAGTTAAATATCATCAAGAAAAGCCTGGTATACGGGGACTGCCCGCCTCCGCCCCGACGCCGCCGGCCGTGTAACCAAAATAACCTCTCACTCCCGCCTCCGCCTCACTTCTACGCCCTGCCGGCAGCAGGAGACTGTCCAGCCAGGGCGCGACTTGGGGTGACGAGCCAACACCAGCCAGAAACGCGAACAAGTAGGCAGGCAAGCCATGGCGCCGGCAGCTCTGCCCCTTCCTCTGTCGCAAGGTGGCTGCATGCGCCACGCGCGCGGTGGTCATCCTCTGGGTGCAGTCGCGGACATCCCGGCCAGGCCGGGTGCATGCCGCAGGCTTTCCTTGCCCAGTGGAGTACTGCATTGCGCAACACCTCGCGCGAGGGTAAGCGGCGTGCAGGCAGGTGGCCGCCAAGTGTGCACACGCGAGTGTCAATTTGCGGCATGTTATGGGGCCTGCGCACCCATATGCTCACTGCCAGCAGAGACTGTCCGCATGAAGGCATACTGTTATTTCGAGTCGATGTCCGCACGCCATGCAGCTGCTTTGCGTCGCGTGCTGTGTGCAGGGACTGTGTCTATCGACACATGTGGCGCTGACTTTCACACATCATGCTGTGCAGGCTCAAGCGCGGAACGTCTCACCCGTCAAGAGCGTGCCAGAGAAGCATGCCAGCAGCTCCTCTGTTGGCCAGGCTGGAAGGGAAGCAAGAGAGCCCTACCTGCAGGCACCCGAGACCTCGCCTGGAAGAACCACCCCGGATGACGCGGTTCAGGAAAATAGCGGAATGCGCCCATCCGCGCCAACTCCACCGGAAGATCCGGAGCTCGCTGAAGCCCTCACCACCCGTGAGAAATTGCTTCGGCAAGTTATTACCATGGTACGCATGCCTCAGGCTGACATGCTCTCTCCGGGCGTAGCTTGACCGGCTTGGGCATATGTGCACGCACCTTCCTGGATGCTATTCCTAGCCGGACGCAGTTGTGTGTGCGCGAGTGTGTGTGTGTATGGAAGGTGGGGTGGGGGGGGGGGGGGGGGGGGGGGGGGGGGGGGGGCTGATCATCGGTGATGCGGCGCGCAGGATGGCAGCGGGGATGGGTCGCAGTTAAAGGTGGAGGCGCTGAGGCCGGAGTGGGTGGCGCAAACCCAAGACATCCTGACTAGCGCCTTCTCAGATGCCATGGGATACCTTCCCGCCTACAACAGGCTTCTACAGAACCAGATCGGGAGCTACCTGAAGGAGCACATGCAGCTGCCCCCGCTGGCGGTGGTGCTCATGGCAGTGCTGGAGGCGCCGCCAAGCGAGGCGGACTCTGCTCTCCAGGAGGGTGGCCAGATTGCGGACAGCCGGCGGGGCAGCAACAATGGCGCTGTGCCAGTAGGACAGGATGACGGCGGGATGGACGCGGCGGAGCAGGGGGGGTGGCGGCTCAGTGGCGGCAACTCTGATTGGCACTCTGGAGCTGTCCTTCAGGCCCGCCACTCGGTCAGCACATATGACGCTGAATCCGCCGACGGTAATAATTCCGCCTCCGGCTCCCGCTCCATTCAAGTCCACTTGACAGCGTCACTCCGCACATACTAGTGGACTATCCATGCCTACAGCATGCCCGTACAGGTTCGCAGCACACCCACTAACAGTGCTCGTCTTCTGACGGCAACATGCATGCCCCCCCCCCCCCCCCCCCCCCCTCTCCAGAAATGCGCGTACTTGTGCAACATGGCGATCGACCCGAGCTATCGGCGCCAGGGCTTTGGGACAAAGCTGCTGGATGCTGCGGAGACCTTTGTGGGGCTTGCTGGAGAGGATGAGATATACCTGCACGTGCGGTAAGCGGCAGACCCCGCCCCGGGCAAGACCATGGCGGGTGTGTTGTGTGTGTGTGGGGGGGGGGGGGGGGGACTGAATTCAAGAGTAAGAGCTGGCTTCCTGCGCCGCTCCGATGTGGAGGGTTTGGGGCGATCATGAATGTCGGACTGGACGTGCAAGATTAAGTGGAACAGTTGGCCCAATTGTGTGATGCAGGCTGGCGGATGAGGACGCTCAGGCTCTATACCTGTCTGCCGGGTACGAGATCCTAGAGACCGACATGTGGATCGCACGGCTGTTTGGGGTAGAGAGGCGTCACCTGATGCGGAAGAAGCTGTAAAACAACCCGCTCAAAGCATCGACAGCATTGGAGCTTCATGGGTCGCCGGATTTACATATTTCCTGGACTTGAGAATCCGAGTTGTTTTACGCGGCGCACTGCCCATGATAACAAGCCGTTCTTAACTAATACGGGTAGGGTATGTGTGATACTGGCTGGTGTAAGCCTTCAGTTACAGTAGCATGCGACCTACATGACACGCTGTGGACACAACCTCACTGCAAATACGACCAGTGGTCAGGTATGGAAGCAAACGCATTCTGAATGTTCTTAAGGTTGCTCTCCAAATGTGAAATTTCTGTACAAGTTTTCAAGGTGCTACTCTGTACATAATACCGCAATTTTCCAAGTTATGTCTCTCCTTCGGCTGTTTCCTTTGACTTGCAGTATTTACTGCTCAATCCCTTGATGCCATGCCTTGCAATAATTCACCATCGTCTCCTCTGAATCATTGACTACCTTCTGGATGGTGAAGCTCCATGTCATGTTCGGGCTGCCGTAGCGCCGTTTGTGAGTTGCGTGATGATGCAACGGAAGGCGCAAAAAGTTAACCTACCAACATGTCGAAGCTTGCTCAGTTGACATCTGGCCATGTATTAATGGGTTGCACCCTGACCAATAAGCACCTGACTACACCACTTCTGCATACATATGCGTGAGTCCGGGTGGTTACAGGCGGGTTTTAGGGTTTGCCATGTCTACTACAGGTGCAGGAACTAGAGAAAACCCTTGTTGTAAGGCACAAATTGGGCTTGCTAGCCATAAGAACATTCGCTGTAGCCTCGCCTAGAACCGGCCGCTTCTTGCACATGCCAAGGTCCTATTCGTAGTGTTATTATTACCGTGCACCCTTACATCCGCCCCAGCATGTAGCACGAGTAAATTCCGTAGGTACATTAGCAGAATAGAACACTGCAGAACGTGGCGCACAACCCCGCGCACAGCCCCTCGGCGCACCGCACCGCGCAGGCGGCCGCAGCGCTGGATGCCTCCCCGGACTCGCGTGAGCCCTCCTGCCTCCCCCCGCCTCCGCCGGCGCCGATAGACACTCACCGGGACGCACTGTCCGAGGCAGCGCCCATCTGCCAAATAGCTTTTTTCATAATTGGTTGATTAATAACGTTGGAACATCCAGAAGGTCCTGCTGCAAGGCTTCGAGTTTCAGAATACAGTGATCACTAAGTGGGGCGTTTAGGTGTCCATACAGGCGATATGCGCTTCATGATGTACCGCACATGCATTCTTTGTCAGCACAGCCAGGCACAACAATTTCTAATATGAGACATGCCACGTGCTCAAGTTTTTAACCCCCATAACCAAATGACGGGTCACACATACAATGAGGCTGGCGCGCAATGCGGGAAGGCCTCAGATCTTGGATCCCGCTTACATCTCTTTCTGGGACGCGTGCTGGCTGCTCCTACCGAAAAATCTGGATATGGAGGAAATCCTTGCCCCAGAAGACACTGGCCCTGCAGCAGCAGACCAGCCTCGCTGTTCACTTGTGCATTGGGCAAATGAATGGGTGGGCGGGGAGTCTATTCCTCCAAAAGGCCCTTCACGTACACCTTGCCCTTCTCCATCAGCCCCAGTTCCTGCAATTCAACACAAAATTCATGTCATCCACTGTTGCTTGCATCTATACCGCATGCTGTCAAAGCAGACCAGATGGCTGTGTATAATGCAACAAGCAAGCCAGCTACATTTGGCAACCTTGCTCAGCCGGTCCAGCTCCTCTGGGTCCCCCTGAATCGTGATGTCAATCTCGGAGTCGTCGTCACTTGTCTCCATCTTTACCTTCACCTAGGGGTGCATGGCACAGGCTCCTATCAGCCCCAATCACGCAAGACACTCACCTCCTGGCTGCACCCAAGCTGGCAATGCACCCAGACGCGGATTCTTCCGCACCTGCTCGATGCGCTCTCCCCGATCCAGGTAGTATGCCCCTGCCATGGGGCTCAGGGCAGACAAGCCGTACCACCAGTTCCCCCCCCACGGAGCCACGATGGTGAGCACCAGCCCACAGCAGAGCAGCGCTGTGCACGCAACAGAGGCAGCGTGAGTTCCATGCACACCAGCAGGGAGAGCCCATGAGCCGCAGGAGCACGCACTGAGCAAGCGTGCCGTGGCGCCAGAACGTACAGACGAATGTGTAGAACACAAGCGATGCAGCTTGGCCTTTGTTGGATTGGTAGGTCCCCTCAAAAGTGATTACTTCGCCGGTGTCCACCACACTGCAGTGCGCACAACGGCACTTCATCCATGTCAAGCGGCACAAAGGACAGCGCATACTGATACTGACAAAATATCAGGCTGGCATGACGCAGGGGCACGGCTAGGTTGCGTTGCACCTGTAGTTGTACTTTTTGAAGTAGGAGAAAATCTCGCGCGCCCTTCATGGGATGGACGTGGACAACGGGGCAGGAATTGGCGCATTCCGGGAGAAGGGGAGTACATTAGAGCCAAACTAAAAAACATGCGGTATTCATGCAACTCAGCCCCATGCAGCGGTGGAGGTCCTTCGGGCACACCTATCGTCGATGGGCACCGCGTCCGGCTTGGCTGGCCCATCCACAGCGTAGACGCGGGCTTTGCTGGCGGCCTTGGGGGCGCGCTTTATGAGGGACCACAAGCCTGGGACAGTCAATACGAACAAGCCCAGGCTGACAGAATAGCTCGCGATGGAATACCCAGGCTCCGCCTGCAGCGGCAACGCGGCCCGAGATCAGAGATGAAGTACTGCCATACTCCGAAGAAGTGAGACGATTGGCGGCGAGCCTCCGTATGTGAGTTGACGAGACAGTGGCAGCGCTCAAATACGACTACGACAATTGAGGTTTGAGGGTGAGGGGGGGGGGGTGGGGGGTTGGGGGGGCAAACGCACTCCTTCGGCGTGCGCGGCCGACTCCGACAGCAGCCACAGCGCAGCGGACGGGAAGAGAGGCCTCGCATTCATCGGCGGCGGCGAATCAGCGTCGCCGAGCGATGCGGGCATCGTGACCGTCCGGCTGCCGGCACGCCCCCGGCACATCATCTTCCATTGCCCTCGCTCTGCTGTGGAGCTTGCAGTTGCTGCTGGCACACAGGCAGGGACAGGGCCGGCGTGTACTGCGCGTCGGACCAGCACGCCCTTGGTGGCGGCGAGGGGGAGCTGCACGCTCAAGGCCGGGACGGGTCGGGACATGCTGGTGTCTAAGTTGCGGGTGTGGTGCGCGCCAAGGTCGCGACCACGTGGGGGGCTCGGAGGGTGGCGCTGAGGTAGTTGGGATTCACTGCCAGAGTGTGCCGGGGGCAGGCTGTGCTGGGTGAGTGGGCGGTGGGTAATGGGTAATCCGTGGCGTCCGCTGGCAGACGATGACTGGCCGGCAGTATTTATGTTGCTGCTCGCCACGACGGCGCACGACATCGCCACGCGCGCCGCTCCGATCCTCTGTGCGCGCGTGTGGTGATAGATTTTCTTTCCCCAGTATTTTCAGTGAATTTTCCGGATTCTTTCCCTGTAGCCAAACTATCAGGACTACTCCTATCCTCTCCGGGCGGGGCGCCACGTCACCCCGAGTTCACGGATGAAAACTGTATGTATGTCAACAGTGAATGAGAAAATGTCAGGTGTTGCCAGACATTACAGCTTGCTTGCATATATCTAAATGAACAATCAATAATGGCGGGTTTTCCGAGCCGTGCGCCCGCCCGCAAATGGGCGGCAAACAACACTGAGACTACAGGTAGTGCCGCAATTGTTGCTTAGGGCCCCGAGCCGAGGCGGACGGCGGCGGCTACAAGCCTTGGCGTGGCGCTTCCGCGCTTTCGCGGAGAGGCGCATGACCGAACTCGTGCGCTCATGGGACGACGCGCGCACTGAGGCGTTCTACGCCGGACATGCCCGCCAGCGTCGGACGGACGCCGATCTCTTTGCGGCGCTGCTCGTGGGCACCGCAGACACCGTTGTGGCGTTGGTGGAGGACGGAGAGCTCTCCCGAGCGGCGGGCCGACTATCTTCTAAGGGTATGGGCGACTTGTCCGATCCTGCTATCCTCGCCCAACTGCGCGACAAGCACCCGTCCCATAGCCACCCGATCCCAGACGCCGCGTATGACATTCCGGTGGACGAGGCCGCCCTGACGGTGGACATGCGCGTGCCGTACCAGCAACTAAAGCAGCACGTGGCGGCGGGGCCCTCAGGCATGCGCAACGAGTATCTCCGCTGCTTGGTGGGCGAATACGCCCCGGCGTCCGGGCCCGCGGCAGTCCGCACCATGTCGGAGGTTGCCTCCATGTACCTCCAAGGTCGCCTGCCCGGGTGGTTCAACCGGCTCTTCGCCTCTGCTAGGCTCGTGGCACCTGTCAAGAAGCTAGGCGAGGGGAGGGCCCCGGACGTGAGGCCTGTGGCAGTCGGGGAGGCGGAGCGGCGCGCAGCGGAGCGGGCAGTGGTGGACAACATGAAGGAGGCATACGTGTCAGTGCTCGCTCCATCTCAGCTTGGCGTTGGCATTCCCGCAGGCGACTCTGTGCTCATCCACGGCGTCCGGCTCATCGCCGAGAAGCTTGGCCCACGTGCCGTCATCGTCCACACAGACCTTCGCAACGCTTACAACGAGGCATGGCGCCGCACCATCATCCAACGCCACATCGATTGCTCTCCACTACACCCTGTCATCCCTGCGCTCCTAGCCTCCCTCTCCACGGATTCGTATCTGGTCGTGGACGACCGGTCCTGTTATGTACTCTACACTGCTGTACTTTGTACTGCGGGAGCCGACGAAGGAGCGAAGAACTGGCGACTGAGGCGGACAAGAACGAGTACAAGCCAAGCGAAGTACGAGTATGAGCATTGCGAGTGCGAGTACAAGTGAAGGCGAAGTACTGGTACGAGGACGACGAGGCGTCAGTACGAGCGACTACCAGGCGACTAGCAGTGCAGGACAGTATTACGAGTACCCACATAGGGTGCGAGTAACCTGTACTTACGCCTGCGTACCAGCAGGAGCGCGATTGTCGTACGCTATGGTGTCACCTGCTAGAGGATGATGATACCAAGCGTGAGATGGAGCGCTGCCTTAGTGGAGTGTTAGTAGTAGGTACTAGAGGCTACTAGAACCATCTAGAACGCTATAGCATTTGCTATAGCACTAGTAGATAAAATAATAACCGCTGTGCTGCGGACAGACGAAGGTGCTAGCAACCGTGTCTGTACTTAGTAGTGTGTGACTAAAATAGCGACGGGCCGCGGGTTAGGACCGCACACGTCGATTATAGTAGAAGTCTAGTAGTTAGACGCATCACAGGTGGCGGAAATTGGATCGGTACACAGCGCACGGAATGACGGAAACCAGCGACTATAAATAGGCCGGCAAAACCACCGCCGGGCCAGTCACCCAGGTTACCGGCATTCCGGTACTGTAAGAATCCCTTTTCCCAAATCTCCGCTCATTATTCCTGGCCGTGTGGAATAACGATCCAATGGGCCCTCGACTCAGCTCCTGCTTTAGGACTAATTTATGGCTAGACGTCTATTCGGCCTAAGTCCTAAGGGGGCTGTAACAGGTCCGCCCCTCTGCGGTCGGAGGACGGCGTGCAACAGGGCGCACCTTTGGCCACGACTTCCTTTTGCGTCGCGATTCACCCCGAGGTGCAGCAGTGTGATACCACGTTGGAGGTCAATGACGGGGCGGCGCGCTTCAACGCCGACGATGAATTTCTGGTGGGCCTTCCGGAGCACATTTGGCCGGCTCTTCACGCCTTCCGCACATCCATCAAGGCGTCCGTGGGGCTTGAGGTGCGCTTCGACAAGATGCAGGCGTACAACGCTGACATGGAGGCTGCGCGGCGTGAGGCTCCGGCCGACATCGAGTGGCACGAGCTAGATGGCCATCACGGCATCGCGGTCCTGAACGTGCCGCTCGGATCGCCAGAGTATGTGCATGCGTACATGCGCGGCAAGGCGGAGGAGCTACGAGATGAGGTGGACGCTAGCCTGAGCAAGCTTCTATCTGCCAAGCCCAGCCGTCGGTACACCCACGCCTTGCATCACCACGCATGGGTCCTGCTCAAGCACTGCATGCAACACAAGGCGGGGTATTGGCTCCGCAATTGTCTTCCGTCCGAGGTGGAGGCCTTTGCGGAGGCGGTGGATGCCACCATCCTCGCGGCGGTCGAACGGGTGCTTGGGGTCTCTTTTGATCCCTCCACGTACGGCACCGACACCAACCCGGTGGTCACCGATTTCTTGGCGGAGCTTTTGCATGACCCCGACCCCATGGCAGCGGAGGTGGCTACCTTGAGCGAGGATGCAGTGGCCAGGGCGCGCAGCAGGCTTCACCTCCCCACTCGATTGAAGGGAGCTGGCATCCGCCGCATGGCTACCGTTCGTGATGCCGCCTTCGTCGGCTGCATGAATGCCATCCTCCCAAGTTTCCTGACTAGGAACTCCGGCACCAACACCCCCACCCCTGGTTTCTTCGACCCACAGCTCGGGTCCGTACTTGGCCGAGGCAGCTTCAACGCAAATTCTTCCGCCCGCCAGTATGACCACTTCCTCAACGATGCTCATGGGTCGGACAGCTACGCCGCGGAGATGCGCGAGGCGTGGGGCCGCCTCCAAGCGGCTACTGCTGGCCATCTCGGCGACGCAGATGCACGCCAGATGGAGCGGGAAGTGGAGGCTGCGTCGGGCTCGCAAAAGGAGCTGACGGCATTTCTAGACCAGGCCAACAACTCTCGGCTTCGAAATGAGGTGTGCGCTCTCCCCGCCACATGTAGGGAACGGATCTTGTTCAACCAGCTCGACGCGGCGTCAGGCATGTGGACAGTGGCCATCCCCACCGCGCGGACAGCCATGACTCCGCATGAGCTGCGGGAGGTCGCTGCCGGGTACTTCTTTCTGCCTAGCCCGTGCTTGGCCCCGGTGGTTGGGTGCCAGATCATTCTGCCCTCGACAGAGCACAACCCCGTCATTGTTGATCTATACGGCGACGCGCTCATGAACCTCCCGGCGCCTGGAGACGCTCACTGGCGTGTACAGCACGACGGTATCGCAGATGCCTTCCGCGATCACTGTGTTCACGACCTAGGTATCGCAGTACGGCGGGAGGTGGATGACTTGTTCCAGCAGGCAGTGCCTCTCGGCAACACCGTACCCAGGGATGAGCTCAAGGACCTAGTGCCGGACGCAGAGCTCTCATTTCCGGCGTTCAACGTCGTGACCGGGAGCTATGATCCCCGGAGCTTGAAGTCCACGCTGTTGGAGTTCAAGACTATGCGGTACGGGATCAAGTACACTTCAGTGCCCCGGGCCACGGCTGTGGATCGGTTTGAGCGCTCCCTGTTGGGCGACATACAACGGGGGTTGGCTGCGCGGGATGCGGCGTGGCACAACACAGAGCCCGGACAGAAGGGTCCTCTTCGAGACATCCTGGATATGTCGGAGTACACGGGCATGGTCTTCGGCACAGTGGGTGAGGTGAGCAAGGGGGTGCACCGCACAGTGCGTGGTATCGCATGCTTGGCTGCGGATCGGGGTGCCCTCTCATCGCGGGGCACTTGGTGCATCACCCGGGCTCACCAGGAATGTTACAACCCCCTTAGGACTTAGGCCGAATAATCGTCTAGCCATAGATAGTCGTAAAGCATGAGCTGAGTCGAGGGCCCATTGCTGGATCGTTATTCCACACGGCCAGGAATAATGAGCAGAGATTTGGGAAAAGGGATTCTTACATTACCGGAATACCGATAACCTGGGTGACTGGCCCGGCGGTGGTTTTGCCGGCCTATTTATAGTCGCTGGTTTCCGCCATTCCGTGCGCTGCGTATTGATTCCAATTCCCGCCACTTGTCCTGCGTGTAACTACTAGACTAATACTAAAATCGACGTGTGCGGTCCTAACCCGCGGCCCGTCGCTATTTTAGTCATACACTACTAAGTACAGACACGGTTCCTAGCACCTTCGCCTGTCCGCAGCACAGCGGTTATAAGTCAATTTCACTACTATTGCTATAGCAAATGCTATAGCGTTCTAGATGGTTCCAGTAGGTTCTAGTACCTACTGCTAAGACACTCCTAAGGCAGCGCTCCATCTAACGCTTGGTGTCATCATCTTCTAACAGGTGACACCACAGCGTACGACAATCGCCGCTGCTGGCACGCAGGTACATACAGGTTACTCGCACCCTGTGAGGATATATCCTATACCCTCACTAACCCTAATCAACAGTAGCACACATTAAGGCGCGTAGCGCCAGGCGCGTAGGCGCGTCGGCCAACCGGCGCCAGCTGATATATCAGCACGGCGCCCTGCCGGAACTGTAATCAGACAATACTCACCCTCACAACCTCGGAGTAGCACAGACTCTCGCCACCATAAGCGCATCCCCTCACATTTGGTGCTTCTACCTACTCGATCGCTCCCTCGCGAGCTTTCATCAACTATACCATACGCGCCTGTAGCGTAGCCACGGCGGGCGCAGGCAATTACCCCGCCGGAAGACTGTAACGGGCTTTTCCGAAAGCCATCGATTCAGAACGATCCTGCCAAGAGGCAGTATCGGACAGTCGAAACTTCTCGACGACTGGATCCACTACCATAACTCCGCTCTTTCTATCAGCGGAAGCTTATCATATACCCGCCACACGAACTTGGCGCTACCATCAACTTTATTTTCTCGCCCGGAGCATGGACGAGATTACCGGGGCGCTACGCTACCTGCAGCACCGCCGTCTCGTAAAATACTCTGCCGAAAGGCAGCACCATATATTCGAACCCTCTCGACTACTGAGTCGGAAACACCGTAATACCATTATAACATAACTCCGCCCTCTCAGAAGGCGGAAGCATACCATATGCGCCTGTGCGGTAGCCACCGCGGGCGCCGGCGATTACCCCGCCGCAAACCATAGTCGGCAGTTTTCCTGCCGTATGCCGTTTCAAAAAAAAAAAAAAACACCATGCCAAGAGGCGGCACCATATTCTCAAACCTTCTCGGCCACCGAGTCGAGTGAAACATAACTCCGCTCTTTCATAAGGCGGAAGCATACTTATTCTGCGCCACCTCGGCGCTACTTTTTCACCCGGAGCTTGGGGATTACCGGGCCGCGACGCTACCTGAGAAATTCGGAGCGTCGTGGAAAAAAAATACTATAACAGCCAAAAGGCAGCACTATACACCAGAACCGCTCGACCACTGAGTCGAGC